>NDGN011300176.1:0-10235 GCA_002564285.1 Tympanoctomys barrerae
TGTTTACAGCCTCCCAAGAGCTGGGATTATAGGCACATGCCACCACGCCCAGTCTCAGTTGCCATCTCAGTGCGCCCTGGGGGCGGGGCCAGCATGACAGGCCCAGGGATCAAACCCTGTGCCCCTGTGCCTGCTTGCAGGTGTTTTAATCTGCTGAACTATTTGGCTGGCTCTTTCATGCAATAAACTTTAAGCCATCTCTAAATTATATTATCTAACACAATGTAAATGTTACATAAAGTTCTTTGACTATTTTTATTTTAGTAAATAATGATAAGGAAAGTCTGTGTATGTTCAGTAGAGATGCATTTTTTTTTTCCAATTTTGACCTGTGACTGAGTGCATGAATGTAGAACCTGCAGGTAGATGCAGAGGGTACATTTTTTGTGACATATATGGGCATATACATCCACACATGTATTCATACATACTTAGACTGTATGTGGCACACATGTGTGCAACCACACATATATACGTCTCCCCTCTGTTGACCCTGAATCCTGGGGTGTGGTAAGCTCCCTCAGGGCTGGGATCATAGTCCTCCTTGGTGGCATGTGCATGAATAAGAAAGGCCACCATCACTGCACATACTTTGCCTGACAGGGTGCCGAACACTGTGGGTATTGTTTTATGGTAATCTTTGGAATTAGAAACACTGCCAAAGTAGTATGCTGAATACATATTTGTTCAACAGAATTCAGATCAAATAGAAGGAGTAAAATATTATCTGCCTTTGTCTTCCTTCTCAATGACTATTGTTAACTGTGTGGTAGGTGTCAATTTTGCCTTGTGATGGATTAACATGTAAATGCATGTAGACATTCATAGAGACATACTGCAATCAGCTCATACCTATCTGTATTCGTAGGTTTTTCTTATTTTTGTTTTAAATAAGCAACTGATTTCATCAGTTCTATTTTGAGCCACTTGAGTGAGTCATCCACTCCTGTCGTGTAGACATCTCTTATTCTGCAGCATTGAGCAGCATCTCGCACCTTCGCTTGTGTCGCTTGCTTTATGGGTAGTGCTCTTTTTGCCTGTCTCAGATGTACATGTTGCTGGTACCTCGGCTATTTGTACCACCCTTTTTAAGCCTCTTAAAGTTCTTAACTCTTGCATCACAAGAAAATATGGAATGGTAGTCATTTTTTTCAGTGATAGATGTGTGCTTCACTGTTATTGAATGTTCTGTTTTCCTTTTTTTTTTTTTTTTTTTTGGGTATGCAGTACTTTTCCATTTGAATGCCAAATTCTGTTGTTGTCCTTTAAAGACATTCTGAGTGGCAGGTGTAGGCAACCTGTGCAGTACCAACAGTGTACAGAACTTGACAGCAGTAATAGTATGTGAATGGCTGTGACCGGGTTCACCCAGGCCCCACGGTGACCAGGAAATTGACTGTGCCTACCTCTGTGTGCAGCGGAAGCTGCTGTTGGCTTATCAGCACATCCTGATACCTGAGCTGTTACAATCTCAAAGACATGGCTTCGAAGCTAGCTTTCAGCTCTTGTAGATCTATGTGCTCTTTTTTTTTTTTTAATTTTTTTGATCTATGTGCTCTTGAAAAATGGCTTTAAAACCATCTTTACAGAGTAGGTAGCTTTTTAAAGTAGGTTGTGTGCTCTGCCACATTACAGATGAGATAACTCAAAGGTGAAGTCCTTTACCCAAGTCCTCAGCCAGTGAGCATGGCTTCAGACTGGCATGTTGTTCTGAACAGCCTTTGGCCTGTGCCCATAACCTTAACTGGATCTCTTGCTTTATTTGTCCAAATTTATTGGAAGAAAGTGCCTGCAAGAAAGTGCAGGGGCCAGGAGTTTGATCCCCAGGCCTGCCGTGCTGGCCCTGCCCCTGGGGCATGCTGAGAGGGCAATTGAGACTGGGCGTGGTGGTGCACACCTGTAATCCCAGCTCTTGGGAGGCTGTAAACAGGCGGATCACTATGAGTCAGATCTAGTAGTGAGACCCTGAACACCCTGTAGACCCTTCCCTAAAAAATACAGAAACAACCCCAGAAAAAAACAAAAGCAAATTTATTGAAAGAAGGAAGTCTCTTGTCTAGTGTGTGCTAGAGAATCCCATCATTGCACAGTGATGTCACTGTCCCTTCCATACCTACCATATTAGGTGGAATGATCTCTTTGAGCAAGGGTGGAACAGCAGATCCCGAATTGATTTTATTCCCAGGGCCTGTTTCTGGCAGATTGAAATTAATGTTCTTCGTTTTCATGTGTTAGAGAATTTGTCATTATGAGCATTTGGACCAGACCTTTTAGAAGAATTGTTTCAGCATCATGAGGCTTGCCTGTGAATACAGTAACGATGGAGAGCATTTATTTCTTTGGGATGGGAATATTTGGTTGGGATAATAACTGATAGCAGTATCCCCTCAGTCAGGATGTCCTGCAAATAGTGCTGGGGGGCCACAGAGAAAGGCCTATTGTTTAAAAAGTGTAGAAGTGGACTTTCTATACAAAAACAATACTCATGATCTTGCTTCATGTTGAAAGAGAAAATAAGGTTTTTTTTTTATTATTACTTTCTGCCTTGTGAGCTTGTACAGTTCCTGATTGTGAGAGCACTTTTTAAACTGACAGTTGATATTATTTAGTGTGGCAAGCAGCTTTTTTTTTTTTTTTTTTGTAGTACCGGGGATTGAACTCAAGACCTTGCGCTTGTCAAGCAGGCACTTATTCTACTGAGCCATCTCCCCAGCCCACAAGCAGCATTTTTATTATTCTGTGTCAGGAATGTGCTAGAAGTCATTGACCCTGTCTTGACCCTGTCTTGATAGCACGAACCAGCGAGCCCTTTGGGCAGTGGTACATCCATAGTGAGGATTTGCTCCACATGGATTAATCACTCTAGGCAAAGCAGAATGAATCTCAGGATTGCAAACTGTCACCCCCAAGATCTCTCCAAAGAAGTGAGAACTGGCCTCTCCTTTCAATCATGATATCAAGAGATTGGTGATAAATTGGGTGAATTTGCTGGTGTTTAAATCCCACTGTGAGTTTTGACAAACAGCGCAGTGTGCAGGCAGGGCTGGCTGCCTTGGAGAGAGAGGTGGAGACCTTTGGCTGTTTTTGGATCGGTCCTTCTGTGTTCAGGGCTGGAAGGATGTGGAATTTATGAATAGCTTGATTTAGAAGACTTGCAAACCCGAGATGCCAGTGGTTGAGGTGGCAGCGGGACACTTGTGTGTGTATTGGCATAGAGAAATGAAAGCTTGAAGGGAGTGGAGTTTGATTGCGTTACAAACCCTCGCTCATTATTGTGAGGCTCAGAAAGGGTAGCTCTGGAATGTCAGGAGCGTGTCGTCTTTGATGCCATTACTAGAGTACTTTCCTTCTGTGCTAGCTTTGAATCGGGGCAGTGTTCTCCGAGAGGGTTGTTAAACTAATTGGATATGGCTGAAAAATGAGCTGTAGTCTCACTTACTGTTCCCCAGTCAGTGAGAGCCTCTTGATTGGTTTGGAACGCTTTAAATTTAAACTTTTTATTATAAAGTAAAATGAATGAGTTTGGGGAAGATGGAAGAGTGATTAACAACCGGTAGGGTATTCATTTCCTTAGAGTGAAAACCATACAATTCAGTGGATGCTGAGAAACCAGAACAGAAATGAATAAGGTGTTTCAAAAACAGATTTATAAAAACATCGTTGGAAGTTTGATTAAAAAGTATGGTACTATCAAGTGAGCCCCCCTGGCAGGACCCTGGGGAAGTGGAATTGGAAAGAGTTGATGTTAACTACCATAAAAGAGATGAAGTTGGAAAGAATGACCTTTATATCAGAAATGGTATTAATGAAAGATGGCTCTAATGTTGGAAATGCATTTGGGAAGCTGTAAACATTGGGGGAGTCTATGGAAGTAGCCAGTGATAGATGTAGTCGCTAAAGATTTAGCCCTCCCAGAATTCTTTTATTATTCAAGTCAGTGATCATGGCTATACCTGAGAAGATAACACATGTTAAAAGTATAGCCAGATTATTCATTTTCTTTAATTTTTTTTTCTTGAATAATAAACACACTAGCACAAAGAAATGATCAAAAATGGAAACCCACATTTGGAGAAATGGATGCTGTCCAGAATCAATTCTGAAAGTATCATCGTCTTCTGAAAGTACCTGTAAAGTGTGTCTCTGAAGAGTCTTGAGCAGGAAAAGGAGCTGCTCTCTGCTCTTGGGCTGAGGGCTGGCGAGGGGGCATCTCTTGGGTTCTTTGATGTCTGCCTCATTTACGGTTACAATAGTTTGGTACCTGCATAGCTTGGTGTGGTGTCAGGCGAGTCACTGAGAGGAAGTAGCGTGTGTTTGAGGGGTCATTAAATACACGTGACTATGACTTCGAAGATTAGGAATTGAGGGGCGAGTCAGGAGCCACCGTGAAGGAAATTTCCCTGGCCCAAGTTAGTTTGCCTTTTGGTGACAAATCATTTCTCCCTGTCTAGATGTTGGAACCATCTCCTTGATCCTGAAAGACCTGCAGAGGTCTTTAAAAGAGACACTTCGGGCTTAAAAAGATAAAGAGGCCCTTGAGAGCGAAATGGATTATAGTAATTTCAACTCAGGTGATAAATTAGACACATGTGTTATGAGACTGGTGTGGAGCATGTAAAAAAAGTTTCTGACAGATTAATGAAAACTGCTGTACACCCTAATTCCATTTGAAGGAAGTTTACATAGTTTACTAAGTGAATGGGAGGCCTTACTAAGGGGAAAATGAAAACAGTTCTGTTTTATAGACTATCAGTGTTAAAAATATTAAATTGTAAGAAACTTATGCTCTGGTCTAGTTTAAAGTGAAATAAAAATTTGCCAGTGCCACCACAGGAAGGATTCCAGGAAGGAACTGTATCAATAAATATAATTTTTAAAAAAATGTATCAGTTGTTTAATTAAGTTCTTAGTAAGAAATTTAGAACACTAATTTATGAGGATACATTCCATTTGTGAGAGCAAAGATGATTATTGCAGGTAGCGTGGGAGCTGAGGAACAGCTTTGGTTTTTGCTAAAATCTGTGAGTCCACTGCTTTCTGATCCACCTTGCGCTGCTCTGAAATCTAGTATCTCTTTCTCAGTGTCAAAGAGCTCACCCGCCTGGTGTCTGGGTTTCCGCAGCTGCTGCTTCTTGAAGTAAGCATCAGTGAGGTGTTTGGGGATTTTCACTTTGCTGATAGGAATTTTTGTAGAGGTGGCAATGACAAACTTCTGTTGTTCTTCATAGAGGAACATGATTAAGGCTGAGAGGCCCAGCCATAAGTAGCAAGCCACTGGCCAAGTGCTTCAGGACACTACTCTCTTGCCTCTGACACGCCTGATGAGGATGATTAAGATGGTTCCAGGAGTGATGCTACCTCAAAGTTTCCTCACATGCTGACTGACGGGTTTCTTGCCTTTGCTCAAGAGCTTTCAGGGCACATGTTCAGTAGGGTGGTATCTAGGCGTTTTTTGAAGCTTTACCGCCTACCTGGGTACCTCCATTCTTGCCCTCACTGACTGGTTTTGTGATCGTAGCAAGAACTTACTTTCTTTTCTTTTCTTTTTTCTTTGTATTTTAGCGAAGGGTCTACAGGGTTTTTAGGGTCTCACTACTAGATGGACTCATAGTGATCTGCCTGTTTACAGGCTCCCAAGAGCTGGGATTACAGGTGTGCACCACCAAGCCCAGTCTCAATTGCAGGCCCAGGGATCGAACCCCCGGCCCTTGCACCTGCTTGCAGGCACTTTAATCCACTGAGCTATTTGGCCGGCCCTTCTAGCAAGAACTTTGTCCTTTTTCTTCTCAACCTTTGATTTAGCAGCTGTGTGCTTTCTCTTGTACAAAGCCTTTCTGGAATACCTAGCAGAACAGGGGTGTCTACCAATTCCTCTAACCAGGACAGGAGTTTGACTACAGTGGGGCTGCCCCTTCTTGGACTTTTTTGCCTTCTTCACTTTACCCTTTTTACCAGTACCGCTGGCAGAAGCCTTCTTGGCTTTTGGGTTTCTTCTCTTTAATGTCTGGCTTCTCAGTTTTTTCACCTGCATCTTGCAAGATGGGAAAGAGAACTAAGTTTCCATATATATATATATATATATATATATATATATATATATTTTAATGTATATTTGGTACAGTGTCTCACTATGCAGCTCGGACTGGTAGTGATCCTCCTGTTTTCAGCCTCCCCAGCACTGGGATTACAGGCGTTCCCCACCACACCTGATCTCAGTGGCTGGCTCCACATGCCTGGGGCTGGGGCTGGCACCTGGGATCGAACCCCGGTCCCTGCTATTGCTTAAGCAGGCATTTAGTCTGCTGAGCTATCTCACCAGCCCAGTAAATATAATCTTAAAGGGAAATAGAGGGTGATATAAATATGTTAATTATAAGACTAAATGTAAAACAAGTTGTCACCAACTCTTTTTTTAAAAATCACCCATCTGTTCCTGATAGGAGACATATTAAAATACAAGCAATACAAAGCAAATGCAAAGTTAGGAAAGTAAAATCCATTATCCCAGGGCTGTTCTTATGTCATCACATAAGTGATTTCACAGCATTAAGCATTAAGATAGATAAACAGAATTATTACAGATGACAAAAGGTTCATTAAAGAAATATCTGATTGTCCCACATAAAAAGGCAGGAAAAATTAGGTACATAATAAAAGAGTGTTGAGGGTTGTTCAAGTATAAAATTAGCTAGTGCTTAGAAGGTTAACCTATTTAGAGAAGACACAGTTTTAATTTTTTAAAAATAAGTTTATAAGTGTTGGGAAATGCTGGGGTCTCAAGGGTTCCGTTGGAGGTTGGTGCCGTGTTTACAGCTGGGAGCGTTGGGTGGGACTGGCTGTTCCCCCTGTGATCCCCTATTGCACACGCCTGCACCTGAATCTGTGGAAGTGTTGGCTGGTAGATGCTTTGGGGATAAAATGCTCCCCCAACTCATGAGATGAGAAGGTTGGTGAAGCCTAGTGAGTCTGACACCAGCGGCTGCCTAGAGGGTGTCTGTGAGTGGGAATTAGTAGATGCAGCCCAGGGCTCTTCATAGGCGTAGGAGAACAGGCCAAGGATTATCTACTTAGGAAGTATTTTCCTGGCTGAAAACAGAATTTTTTTCTTAAGGTTTAAATATGTAGATTATTGTGCAGAGCTTTGTAGTCAAGGTATGATCTGCACACCAGCAGTACCAGCCTTGCTTGAATCCCAGCCTGCACTGGAATCGCATCCTCAGGTGATACATGTGTGCGGGTTCAAGTTTGAGAAGCACTGATGTCGGAGCTGAGAATGTAGGGGTTAGCGTGAGCCCGACTGGCAGTAAAGTTCGGCTGCCTTCTTGACCTTGGTTGGCTAAGTTTCTTAAACTTTTTCCGTCTGTCATGTGCTTATCTGTAAATAGGGATAATGGTGGTGTTTACCGTGTGGAAATGTTTTAAATGTGATAATACGTATGAAACACTTCAGCTTTATAATTGCTTGCCAAATGTCACTCATTTGTTAGAAGTTATTACATTTATTGTAAAATTTTGGGCAAAAGGTAGAAGCACAAAACTCACCCTGCTGTAATGCCGATCCTTAACATCATTAGCCTGTTGGCTTATTATTTTGAGTTTGTATAGTTTTGATTATAGGTTAGAGTGCCTTGCTCTGCCTTTTATACCCATGAATATAAGACAAGCGTTTTTCTATGCTAGACTAATCTGGGAGAACAGATACAGCTGTGCCTTGCTTTATAGTGGGGTAAGTTCTGAGCACGGACTCAGTGGTTGATTGCTTCAGGATGCCAGCATGCCAGCTTGTGCTTACACAGAGGAGGGGCACGGTCACTTGGGGAGGTGTCTTGGTGCAGTTGAGATGCGGTCGACTCAAGATGTGTGAGACAGCTGCTGGGGTAGCACCACATACTGTTTCACAGTGAGGTTTGTCAATAAATAACGAGGAGGACAACACTCTAAACTAATGATGAAAAGGACAGCAGGGCCATGTGCTGTGAGATTTCCGTCAACAGTGGCCCTGTAAGGTGATACTGCCCAGCGCTGTCCTGGCTGCCTGGGTTTGTGTCAGAACGCCCTGTGATGTTCACAGAGCCACAATATCACCTCCCAGCATGCTCCTGCGGCTGTATCCTTGTCATTAAGTAGCACATGACTGTTGTATAAATACATAAGCCAGTAACATCGTCATTTATTGTCATTATCGGGGATTACGTTCTGTATATAATTTCATATGTCAGGCAGTGTGGTAGGTGTGTTCATCCCACCGTTGCCATAAATAAGTGTCTCACTAAGTTTCCAAGCCTGGGTTTGAATTTGTAATCCTTCTTCCTTAGCTTTCCACAGTGCTAGGATTATGGGTAGGACCACTCTACCTGGCTCTGTGTTTTGTTATTAGCTGAAATTAACCTGACCCAACCAGGCCAGTGACATCTTCTCTTGTAGTTTGTTTCCTTGTCTCCACACGGGTGATATTTCCTAGCCTGTCTGGTCACGAGGATCCAGTGAGAACTGTGTGTGGATGTGAAAAGCCAGAATTAATTCTGTATGCTTCTGTTATTGTAAGGAGGGTGGATAGGCCTGGAACCGTAGTTACTTATTTACTTCACAATTCCACTTTTAGGACTTTGACCTAATTAAATAGCTGGGGTTATACAGAAAGCTTCAGCTGTGTGGATATTCGTGGCAGAATTGTTTATATTGGAAAAAGCAATATGGCTGAGTTATCACCTCAGGACCCTAAAATGCTAGGCAGGCAATGAGAAGGATACTGCACGCATTTGTTCTCCAAGACGACCCACTGGCCATGTGTGACTATATTTAAGTCAGCTGAGATTAAATAGAATAAAAAATTCAGTTTCTTAGCCACACGTGGCTAGTGGCTACCATGTTGGTAGCACAGATAGAAAGTGTTTCCATCACTACAGAAAATTCCTGTGTACAGCATGGCTCTAGAAGAATGGTTCTTCCATGGAAGAACGCTTGCCTGAAGGAACGATTCACATTTGTTGTGTATAGTGCATGTGTGTGTGGTGTATGCTGGCCCATGATACTTGGGACATGGCATTCCACCTTCTTATTTTTCCCAGTTCAGGCAAATCTGGCCCTAGTCATTGAAACTTAACAAAACCCAGAGATTTGGTGGAAGTCTGTGGTTGAATCTCCTCTGCCTCCTCCAGGTTTTCCTGGATACCTGTGCGCAGGCCCGACAGTTCTGCTTTTTGTTCCAAAGCCTGCTGTCAGGAGTAGGATCTTGTCTTCCAGACTCTTTGACCCACACCATTCCATCAGTTGACTTTCCTTTGCGTATTGCAGCAGTGATTTCCAGGCTTTGGCGAGAGAAAGTGATAGCCCTCCATTTGGATGGTTAGTGGGTCAGTCCTGGGGTGGGAAAAGACTGAAAATGGTACTGCGCTGCATTACAAACAGCAGCAGGCACCAGGGTCTTCTGGATGTGTTGGCAGATGTGTGTGCTGCTTTCCCGTGGCCGCCCCTCCTGGGCCCTCCCACCTCCCAGCCCCTCCTGGGAGCATCCGCCTCCAGGGCCCTGCCTGCCAGCTGGGTGGATTGACCCACACTGAGCCCCAGCTTGGCTCTGCTGGTCTCTTGTTTCTTGTTGGATTTTTCACAAACCATTTTGGCCAGTGTGGCTGGGAAGGAACGCTGTCTCTCAGCCTGATGCTTCCCCCACAGCTAAATGCAGGCTTCTGGAGTGTGTTTGCTGTCTGTCTTACTATTAATTAAGACTGTGTCTGCATCGGTAGACAGTGTCTCAGGCAGGCTTTCCAGTCATCCTTCGAAACCTGGCCAGTGATTCTCCTTTTCTAAAACTGCACTTCCGTATCCAGCTTCCAGTGACGGAGTTTAATCATGTTGGCTATAACATGAAACATTGCAATTTATTTATGCTTGTTCCTTGTACTTTTTTTTTTTTTTTTTTTAATGTAATTGGTACAGGGTCTCACTACGGCAGCTCGGACTTGTAGTGATCCTCCTATTTTCACCCACCCTAGCACTGGGATTACAGGTTTGTGTCACCATGTCACGACTCTGTGGCTGGCTCAGTGAGCTCAGGGACGGGGCCGGTGCTCCTTGTGGTGCCAGGGATTGAACCCTCATCTCTGTACTTGCCTAAACAGGCACTTACTCTGCTGAGCTATCTCGTTTTTAAACCTCGATGAATATAAGAGTAACCTAGGGCTGGGGAGATGGCTCAGTGGAATAAGTGCTTCCCTGGCAAGCGCAAGGGCCTGAGT
>NDGN011300181.1:0-17780 GCA_002564285.1 Tympanoctomys barrerae
TAGCAGCACAGTTTGTCATAGCTAAATCTTGGAAACAACCCAAATGCCCATCAACTGAGGAATAGATAAAAAGATGTGGTATTTTTATACAATGGAGTAATTAGCCATAAAAAAGGAAAAGCTGGAGACTTTTATAGGTAAATGATGCAAATTGAGACCATACTCTTAAGTGAAATAAATCAGATGCACATGTGTAAACATTGTATTGTTTCTCTAATGTGAGAATCTAAGACCCAAAATGTACAATAGATATTGTGAAATGGGAAGAAATAATTCAAAAGAAAAGACAAATTGTGACAGCAAAAAGGGAAAAGGAAAAGAGGGAAAAAAGAAAAAAATATGTACACAAGATAGTTAAGATAGTTATACAGCTAGTTTCTCTTAGTTCATTGAAAAGAAAGGTTTGTGCTAATACTGTTGGGACAGTATTTCTTGACTATATCTTGTACTCTGAATAACTACTATGAATTCAGACAATATATTTTTGTAACTCTCCTTTAATCTCTTTTGAAACTTAATATTTTAATCTTTTTCTCCTTAAAATAAAAATATATTTTTTAATTTAGGAATGATGAAAATGCATATACTCAGGTTTGTGGAATTGAACCAAAGGAATGCCTAGAGGGAGAATTGCAGCTTTATATGCTCACATTAGAAAAGAAAAAGTCTATACTCAAGATCTCAGCTTCTATTAGAATCTGGGGGGGAGGGACCAATTATCCCATTAGTGCTATGAATGACAGAGTGGAAGTCAATAAAATGGGAAATTTATAAGCAATAGAGGAAATAAATGAAACTCAAATTATAGCAGACACAATAGAAAGCATTAGTTACTCAAAGAAGCAGGTGAAGGAGCACAGCCTTTTATGAGGGTGGCTATAGGGTGATGATGCCACAGGATAGTAACTCCAACTCTTACCTTAGACATACTCAGAAATTAGACTAAGCCAGGAGTGGTGCACATGCCTGTAGCCCCAGCATTCAGGAGGCGGAGGCAAGAGAATTGTCATGAGTTTGGGGCTAGCCTGGGCTACTTAGTGAGACCCTGTCTCATAAAATAAAAGTCTAAATGTAAAAGTTAAGACTCTTAAAACTTCCCAAAGAAATATTGTAGAAAAATCTGACCCTGGAATAGGTAAAAATTTTGTAGATGGGATACAGAAAGCACTGAAAATACAACAAAATTAGTCTTGAAACTTTTGCTCATTCTAAGACACTGTAAAGTGAGACTATAGAGTAGGAGAATAATTTTTTCCAATATTGTATCTGATAAAAGTCTTATGTCTGAAACAACAAAGAACTCACAGTTTTTTTTAAAAAGTCAACAAAAGACTTAGATGGGACTGGGGAGGTAGCTTGGTGGCCTAAGCACCTGCCTGGCAACCGCAAAGACCTGGGTTTGATGTCCTGTACCACATGCCATAAGTGAGACCCTGTATCAGATAAATAAGAGATTAAAAAGACACAGACATTATACACAAATACATGAAAGCCCAATAAATGTGTGGAAAAAGCTTATTGTCATCATTCATCAGAGAAAGGTAAATTGAACTGCATCACTATTAAAATAGCTAACTGAGAAGTTTGATAATACCAAATGTTGGCAACGATGTACAGCAGTTGGAATGTGCCTGCTCTGCTAGTGGAAGCATAAATTGGTGCAAGCACTTTGGAAACCTAGCCGTTTCTTCTCTTTCTTTCTTTTTTTTTTTTTTTTTTTTTCCATTTTATGCATTTGGTACAGGGTCTCACTACGCAGCTTGGACTCAGTGATCCTCCTGTTTTCAGCCTCCCCAGCACTTAGAGGCGAGTACCAGCAAGCCCGGACTCTGTTGCAGGCTCAATGTGTCCCCAGGGCAGGGCCGATGTGGCATTGGGACAGGGATTGAACCCTGGTCCTTCACTTGCTAAAGCAGGCACTTGGTCCACTGAGCTATCTCACCGGCCCTAGAAACCTGGCAGTTTCTTAAACATGCTCTGAAGACGAATGTGATGGCCCTGCAAGGCTTTATACCTGAGTGTTGATGGCAGCTTAATTCATGAGAGCCCCGAATTTGAAAAAATTAAAAAATTTGCCTACAGATAAATAGGTAAGTCATTATTTTAAACAACAAAACAATAAAGGCAGTTAATTATTGCTTGGAACTACCTGGGTAAATCTCAAAACCATTACATCTGCTGAGGATGAGACCAACCACTACAGCAGATACTTACAGGTATATGAACTTTGAAAGTAGGCAGAGTTTCTCTAGTGACAGCAGACCAGTGAGTGCGTAGGATCAGGTCTTTTGTTCCCTTTCGGATTGAATGCAGGGAGGGGATCTTTTTTGGAATCATGGAAAAATTCTCAATTTTGATGTTCCTAAGAAGTACACACTCATCCTCTTGTTCTTTCCTTCCTTTCCCTTCCTCTCTTCCTTGTTCCACTTGCAAATAAGGAAGGAGTGAAAGGAGAGGAGGGGAATGGGAATAAAAGCAAAATATATCGTGTACAGGGACAAATGCCCTGTGATGAATATTATGTATATTTAAAATACACCAATTTAAAAAGGGACAAATATGTACACATTTGTCAAATGCATCAAGCTGCATTTTATGGTATGTAAATTATACCTCAATAAAGTTTAAGGAAATAAATCAGATGGCACCTCTCTTCTGTTCTCTGAAACATGCAAGATAGGGATTATCATGCAAAAGTCACTGACTTTGGAGCAGAGTAGATTTTTTTTTACTATCACTTCAATTTATTTGTGATATTTGTAGTGTAGGTTTTCTGTTTTGTAATTTAAAAACTCACTGGTACCTCAGGAATCTAGAATTTGAATGTAAGGCTACCCCCTCCCTTTTAAAATAGGAATAAACAGATAGGTGTATAATGAGCACAGGTGACTCTTGTTTTGCCATTTCTTGAGGTCCTGGCTGGGTTGCATTCTGGCAGCACTTCCAGCACCGCCCAGTTTTCCAGGTCACTGAGTTTTGCATCACCGATACACTGGTTTCTTTTCATGTGAACATTATATGATGCCAGCCATTGCTTTAGATAGGGCAGGTATAAACATTTTCTTCATTGAAGAAATCAAAGCTTATGATTTTTGAAAAACCTCTAGGTATAATCACATACCTGGACCCGAGTTATTTTCATTCTCTTCTTTACTTACCATCTATCTCGCCATCTACTTGGCCATCGCAAACAAGTCAGAAGGCAGGCATGGAATGAATAGAGGGAGACAGAGTGAAGTGTTAGACAAGAGGAATAGTGAACTGTTGTGTTAAGCTGAAGAATGCTTCCTTCTAAAATAAAGAATAAAACAAGTCGCCTGCCAAACAGCCCTGTCTTTGGGCTTCCTTTTAACTACTTGACCACCGTTGTGAACCCATTGACTTGTGACTTACAATGTAAAGTGTTATTTAAAACAGTTTCTCAATTGGGAGGCAAGGAATATCCTTGGAAACTTCTTCAAACAACACAGTCTCTTACCTTATGCCTAACTGAGGACCACTGGTATTTTTTTTTTTTACCTTAGTATCTAGCACTAAATGATAAGTTGATGACATCATGGAGCTTTAGCTACTAGCCATTGCTAACAACTTTCTTTTTGCCAACAGAGAATGTTAACTTTGCTATGGATTCTAGAAAAACTACATTTGTGCTCAAGTGTCTTATTAGGGAAATGAGAAGAAATAACCATATGTAGCTCTCAAATGACCCATATTAGAAGGGCTACTACTTAGGCAAAGATTCTATTTTCTCATTTATTATTCATTTGTTCATTCATTCATTGAATAAATATTTAAGTGTATGCAAATGCGAGTTAGCCTTTTTTTTTTTTTTTCCTGGAGATACTTAGAATGGTGTTGGGAGGAAACCTAGCACTGGTGTTCAGATGGCGAGTGTCAGTTGTCACTGGGAAGGGCCTAATGAAGCCTTGGAGGGTCAGCTGAGCTGCTGGCTAATGCCTCATTTCCTGAGGATTTCTTCCCTGCAAGCGGATGGAGCTTCAGTAGTTCTCACAACAATTATCACCCACTTGTTCTGTAGGTCTCAGGTTCTTTTTGCATTAGTCAGGTTGAAAGATTCATGGTATTAATCATGGCTGAAGTTGTTATTTATCACCTGCTGGGTGAGAAATAATAATTTTGGCACGAGTGGGGCAGCAGGCCAGAGGTACCAAATTAAGTAAAACATCTAAACACTAGCAAGGATCATTTCTCTGATTAATGAATTGTTGCAAAGAAAAAGTGGTACTCATTATCTGGTCTTACCAATACAAAGTGGGCTGTGTAAGAAGCGCTAGCTTGCTCAGACCAGATTTTTGTTGTTGTTGTTTATTTTATTCCTTTCTCTTTCTCTGCATAGGTTTGTGTTGCTTTCCCACATTTTTGGGTTTTCTTTCTTACCAAAGAACAAAATTGGAGAAATAGTTTATATTTCATCATTATAGTAGAAGATACTTCTGGCTATGGAAAGAATGGTTTTGTGATCTTTAAGAAATAAGTGATTTTGAAAGAGGAGAGATGTTACTTTTAAAATGCTCAGTAACCTCCTCAGAAGCCCATACATTAAGAATTTTACTGTGATGCCTCTGTATTTTACTTTTTCTATTTTGTACTGAATGCTATTGCTCCAGGGCTTTTTTTTTTTTTTTTTTTAACAAGGGTCTATTTTATAAGAAACAAGAGCTCATTTTTACTCTGACTCCCAGCAAAACTTTTCCTTTTAATAATGCAATCTAAGAACTTCAGTTACAATGGGCCTGGATTTATCCCCTGCCAAAAGAACTTACTGCATGGGCTCTGAGGAGGTGTGCCAAGGAGGACATGGTAACCTCCACCTGGCCTGCTAAATAGGTTCTTGACTCTTATAGAAAACAAATTTCAGGACGTGTCACTGTGAGCCATAGGTAGATTTATTAGGCAGAGTTAGACAATAAGGGAGTATAAGAAAGTACTACAGCTTGAGTAATTGGAGGGAGCGCACTCTGATGAATAGATTTAGACTGGCTTGGTCACAAAAGAATGAGACTAGGTTTTAAAGATTAGCTGAGATAGGCCAGGATCCAATTGATCATTATTCCTGATCTGGTTTCATAGTTCTAGAGAAATCCACATGGCTGGAGAGGCAATTTGGTTCCCATGACATGATTGTTCTTACTCAGCAGAGAGGCACCTCAGTTCCTGTCGTGGGGTAATTGTTCCCATTTGGGCGAGTAGTTTGTAAGGCTCTTCTTTTGCTGAAACTCAGGGTAATTATAGGCTTAGGACAATGGCTGGAGACTTGTAGGCCCTGGTCCTAGGGGCTGGAACTGGATGTGGCTGGCAATTCGATGTCTGCACAAACCTTGATTTGCAGAACTTAGTAAACTAATTACTTAGTTACTCTTATCTTGGTGTCCTCAGTCATGAAGGAGAAACTTGTCAACCCAAAGGCAATTCCCTCCTGAGGACTCTGGTGCTGTGTGCATCAAGTAAGTGATCTTTCAGATGCTCGGAATGATTAACAAGCCTATATACTTGAGCAGGGGGTGTGACCCACAGTTGTAAGGTAATAAGAAAGACAAACATAAAATAAGAGCAAAAATGAGTTTCCTTGTCTCCTTTTATCTACTTTAGTTTCCTTGACGCTACCTCAAAACCAGATGAAATACGAGAAGTGAGGGCTTCATTCAGGACAGTGACCCCTGGGTGACGGGAAACAGGGAGTCCTCCAACTGCCCATCTTCTGCTTAGAGAGCATTGCCAGGCGCAGCCTAAGGAACAGGAACTCAAGCAGAACTCAGTAGTCTCCCTGGGTCGAGAATTCATAAAGCTGAGTACTGGAGAGAAGACAGCTGCATGAAGAGAAAACTCCAGAGATCTGTAGAAGATTCTTAGTCTTCAACTTTGATTACCGCATGCATATGGAGAAACCTCTGGGGACTGGGGATGGAGGTGTTAAAAAAAGAGCAAGGAAAACAATCTTTAGAGCTCTCAGTGGGCCGGGAATAGTTTGTGTTCCCACTGGTCAGAGCGGAAAGACCACTTCCTTGAGGGATGCAGCATCAGATTTCTCAGGAGAGAATTGCCTTTGTGTGAGGGCCAAATTAGATGTAGACCATTGGCTATCTGGACCTACCCTCAAAAGGGCTGAATTAATTCTAAGGCACCTCATCCCCAGACAAAGCTTTAAACTAGTTAACGAACACAGAAATCTCTAGCATTCAGTAATGTCTGGCATCCAAGGAAAAAATTAACCAGATGTGCAAAGAAGCATGAGGAGAAAAATCAAGGAGTAGAAATAGATCCAGAAATGATACAGGTGGCAGAATGAATAAGCACAAGTGCTAGAACTGTTATCATAAAACCTTCATATACTCAGAAAGGTAGAGAAATGCATTGTAAAGTAAGTATTATTCTACATATAAAATTGATATGAAGTTTCTGAAAGTTTGCTGACTAGATAAATGCAAATAAATCAGGATTAGTATGGTTGGCTTTTCAAAAAATGCATTTTAATAAATATGTAAGGTCTTGAAAAAGTTTTGTCATTTGTATTTTCAGACAATAGGAAAATAATCCTGAGTGCCAAAATTGAACTGCTGAACTTAATCATATTATGCTACATTGGAAATTATCTTATGACTTGTATATACATGGAAATAAATGAAGTATAGGGCCATGTCCTCTTCATCTGATATATTTTCAAAGCTTTGCAATGTGTTTGATAATTACTATTGATTAATGAAACATTTCTGCTTCAAGTGCTTTTCCAACAGGAGTTACTACTGAACACCATTCTTTGTACATCTAATCAGAAAATAATGTGTCAAATGAAAACCTGACTTGTGAAATAGTTCAGGGAAAAGGTTACTTTATCTTAAAATCCTTTGGTGGTGATTAATAATATATGTAGCATTTAAAGTAACTAAAATTTCATTGAACGCACTCAACAGAGGGGTGGATAAAATTGATCTTCTATTTTAAGTAAAGAATGGAAATTCCACATGTAAAACCAATTCATTAATAAACTCAACTAAAAAAATATTTTTAAAAATTTCATTTATTTATTTGCTTATTTGATACAGGGTCTCACTATGCAGCTTGGACTCATAATGATCCTCCTGTCTCAGCTTTCCCAGTGCTGGGATCATAGGCATGTACCACCACACCCAGTTTCCATGGCTGGCACGGTGTTCCTGGGCTTCTGGGGCCAGCACGGCATGCAGTCTTAGGGATTGAACCCTGATCCTTGCACTTGTGAGGGAGGTGCTTAGGCAGCTGAGCTATCTCTCCAGCCTCAACCAAAATAAATTTAATAAAACCAATATTTACTGACTATCTTTATATTGTCTTTATAGTATTAGGTTCCAAAGGTCATACAAAAATAAACACAACCCCTGCTTTCAAGAAGTTACAATCTCTGTGGATAGCTAAGACAAAAATCTGTAAAATATTAAATGGGACTGCAAAAAGTCAACCATTTTAAGAAGGACAGGATCATAAGTAGTTAACTGTTCAAAAATAATACTGAATTTAAACATGTGAAAAATTACTGACACGTATAAGAACAGTTGTTAGAAAACTTTATGGAGAAAGAAAAGCAAATTGCATCTTCAATGGTAGCTGGCTAGACTTTGAATAGGGGATACATTTAGATTATAAAGACTAATGAATGACCAGAAAATTCATAGACAGGAGCTCAAATAATGTGAAACCAGAAGGCTTCTGTAGGGTGGCCATGGAACGTTATGAGTAGGAATTTTAGCTATATTTTAAAAGCTCTTACAGGCATTTAAGTAATTTCAACATTTAGGCAGTGCACAGTCATCCTAGAAGTAGTGGTGTAGTAGAAATTGCTCTGAGCTGAGTCAGAAGACTTGAGTTGGACTCCAGTTGGTGGCTGTGTGCACATGGTCTCAGCCAATCCATTTGCAAACTGAAAATGCTACAGCTTCTCCTGCCTACCTAGCATACCTAGAGTAAGGATCAAATAAATTAATGCAAAAGTGCTTCATAGATTACAAGGCACTCCACAAATCCTAAGTGTTACTTTATCAGAGAAAAGAATATGACATGATTAAATTGGCTGTTGAATAAGACTGGTTAGCAAGCGATATGTAGCGATCTTCTGTACCAGAGAAAAGAAAGGCAAATTCATGTTATTAAAGTTTATGTAACAAGTAACTAGATTAGGAAGGTTGCTGAAGAAAAAGAAATAGAGAGGAAGATTTGAGAAAAAAAATCAAAAGGAAAAGTTAACAGGGCTGACAGCTAATTGGATGTGATGAATAAAGGCTGGGTCCAAGATCTTGGGCCTCACTGCAGAAAGCTTAGCTGAGGAGAAGTGCCTTTGTGAGCGAGTGTCAGAAGGGAGTGGAAGTGCGAGGCCAGTTTGGGGCGTGTTGAGTACGCCACGCAAGTGGAAGCATCCAGTAGGTGGTTCTAAACAGCCTTCATTCTCACAATCGAACAAATCTCCCAAAGATTCTTTTGTGACATGAGAAATCTTTAATGACCAAGCCCTTGGTATTTTTAGGGTATAAGAGAACAAAAAGCCTGGGAACAGGCAGGGAGGGGTAACCTGGCTGTGATTTAGCTCTGCCAGCATTGACAATGCTCATTTTGTAACATGTAAATTGAAATTGTCAGGATATGCTCCTAGGGGGCTGCTGGTCCCATCTTAAAGCCTCCCCAAATGTAGGTTCACAAAATCCATCATGTTTGTTTTTCTCTAATTTTATTATTAACATATGTATTTTCTATTTTCTTCCATCTCATCAGTAATTGAGAGAGTTACAGGTAATGAGAAGTGGCAAACACTTATGGAAGTTTTATTATTGTCCATTATTTTCAGTGGAGAGTATTCAGTTTCTAGAAATCATGTTGAATCCCTCCAAAGACCTTGGTGGCTTTGGTTTGGCTTGTTCCCATAAGCATAACTGAGTAGGATATGTTTTTGTTTTAAGACACATAGATTTTTCTGTTTTATAAAATAGTTTTAAGGAATTTTTCTTTTTAAAAAGGAGATTAGATACTTTTTGTCAAATCTTCAAAGTCCTAGTTTAGATACTTCTGTTTCTGAGTATGGCCATAGGTGGAAGATGAGAACTACCTACCACCCTTCCATCATTAGCAGAAGGAGGTGGGATGATACTTTTGTGTCCATGTGAATTTTAGAGGCGAATAAATCCATATGTTTCTGATGAATTTACATTTCACTCATCAAAATATGTGGGTTTTGTAAAAGCTATGTGATGTCTAAACAGATTCCCTCGGGACTCTCTTTAAACTTCTTAGTTATTCTTCTCTATCACTTCTTCTCCCTCCCCAATAAAAATAAAGAATTATAATGTAAGAGAAAAATACTATGCTCCACCAAGGTCTGGATTCTGGAGAGCTCCAAAATGCAAACAATTGGTATCTTGATAGTTTAGAAATAATGTCTCACTCTTACCTCTCTATATATGTGCCAGCTTGTGTGTATATGTGAAAGAAAATTCTATTTAACTGCTCCTTAAGCTTTATATTTATCTGTAGAAGAACCGTCTCATGTCATTTTTCTAGAGATGACCATTCCCTGGCCTATAGCAATAGGAAATCTCTAGAAGGGTTACAAATCTCAGGTGCAACCTTTCCTGTTTACAACTGGTGATAACAAATATGCCTCACACCACATTCTCATCTAATGGAACAAAACCCGGGTCCTTTCTAAGGGCACGTGGCACGACAGTCAAGCAGGTACAACCGGGGCACTCTCTGCTTTCTCCTTTACCAAATTACATTCATTCCAGTTTTCAAATTGCTGCTTTTGAGCCCTAAATCTCTACCCACACTAATTTCTGTGGGTCAGACTTTGACCCTGATTGGAACACAATCTGGAGTCGGATATCCGCAGTGCGGTGCCTCCTCCTCCCCGCGTGTCAGAAGCCATACTGCTGCAAATGCTTCACACACCTCGGAGCGTGGCTTGTGGAACTGATGAGGGGACAGCGCAGCACAGCGGTGCGGGCCTGGTAATCACAGGACTGAGGAAACACATACATCATCTGCCACACAGGTTGGCATTTCAAGTAAAAAACCTTCACACTGTGTAAGATGTTGGACAAATGACGGCCGTATGCGTGTTTGTCTGGGTGCAGATGGCTCCGCATTCTCGGAGAGCAGAAAGCTGAGCTCGGCTCTTTTTGAGGACAGTTTAATATTGGTGACACAGTTTATGTCCTCTGCAAAAACAATAATGCTGGGGAAGGTGACATAAATTATTTGCAAATCGTTTGACATATGCAGGGCATTGTCCTTGCAATAATCACCATCAGTCTGTCAGTTTAAGATATGAACCGTGCCACTGCCATTTTATATCACTGTGTTAAGCTTTCACATGTTGTAATTTTACAGATTTGTTCTTTGGAGAACCGCCGCAACACAAATCATATTGGATTATGTTTAGTCATGTACTGGATCATGCACAGTGCTTAGATAAAAATAAAACCACACATTTCACAGGGTGGGGATTTTGAGGCAGTCTTGTGTTTCGTATCTTGGTGAGGCGGCGCTTGGATAAAACATCCCATCCATACCATCGCTCAACTTTAGCTCACTTTTCAAGTGAGTGGTGTTATTTCTGAGAGTTTTAACTTGCCTTTTTCACTATTTCCCCTATTTCTTCTCCTTTTTTTGCTTGTTTTTTGTTTTCTTTTGGTACCAGGGATCAAACTCAGGACTTTGCACTTGCCATCAGAATGTGTGTAAGATTGAAAATGCTCCGCCACAAGGATGTTTCTTAGGTGCGTGTTCTTCTTCTTCTTTTTTTTTTTTCCATAATTTTATTGAGAAACAAATAGCAATGAGACAGTTTCAAACCAAATTGGTAGGACGATTTCAATAATTAACACATTGCATACATTCTTCCTAGTGGTTAATTGTAGGTGTGTGTTCTTGTAAATTGAAGAAGTTAATATGCAAATATTCAGTGAGATCTCATAGACATGTTACATTTTATATGTGGCATTATTGGATTTCTTTCTTAACCGCAGAAAATGACTATAAATTGTGATTAAATGGTAGACCGTGCAGTCCCTGTTCCCATTGTACAAACGTAATGCCATGTGGCACATTTTACTTATTGAGCACTTGATGCCAATTGATGTTGAAAACTGTGCTTTACAGTTTAACCGTACATAGCCAATGTTGTAAATTTGTCCAAGTCACTGCTCCACTGCATACATTCTTTTCTTTTTTTTTTAACCAATTGATAAATGGACTTTGGAGAGAGTTTCTCAATTTCCAAGAAAACTATAAATTCTAAAATAGGGCACTCAGAAATGGAACACAAAAATTCAAAGAGCAATATGATTTGTTTTCATTTGGAAAAGTTACTTCCATTCAGTTTTAGCAACGGAGCTGCAAATACTTCCTTATTACGTGACCCTTAAAATAAAGATGTATGGCATGCCCATCACTAAAATAAAATTTATTATTGAAGGCAGCCATTATCACTCTGCTTTCCTGTACTATACTGATAAGGGCAGTGAGACAGGCATTTAGAAGTAGTTTTAGTCTTTTTTCTTTTCTAGTACTGAGGGCTGAACACTGAACTGTGTCCTCAGCCTTTTTTTAATTTTTATTTTGCGACCTGACATACTTAAGTGGTATATCAAGGAGTTTGGGGTTATGTTCAGATAATTCAAGAAATCTTTTTTGTTTGTTTGTTTGTTTTTGTATTTTAGGGAAAGGTCTATGGGGTGTTCAGGGTCTCACTACTAGATCAGACTTGTAGTGATCAGCCTGCTTACAGCCTCCCAAGAGCTGGGATTACAGGCATGTGCAACCGTGCCCAGTCTCAATTGCTGTCTCAGTACACCCTGGGGGCAGGGCTGGCATGGAAGGCCCTAGGATTGAACCCTTAGCCCCTGTGTCTGCTTGCAGGCGCTTTAATCCACTGAGCTATTTGGCCAGCCCTAGGCAATCTTTATAACAATATTAAATTGGATGGTTTTTTTACCTGTCACTTAAAAAATTAGATTTGATGAAGATGCCAATAAAATCAAGTATTGTATTTATGGGAGCAGGTTTAAATGTGATTTTTTTTTTTCCGTTGCCAGTGAACTTAACTATCCCATTTATTTTAGGAGTTGTTGCCTAAATGCTGGCAGGAGCTTTATCCCTCTATATCTAACCTTTTCAAAACATTCACTGGATGTCCTGTAAGTCTTTTCTAAATTGTGAGTCTGAAACAGTATTTTCTTGTTATGGTTGAGATCTAAAGCGTCCACCAAAAACCGCATGAGCTTGGAAGGGGACCAAGTCCTAGGAGTGAATTAATCCACTCCTTGCTGGATTAGTTTACTGATGAGTTCACAGCTGGATACTTTGGTAGGAGATGGGGCCGGGCTGCCAGGGGGTGGTGGTGGGGTTTCACTGGGTGGTGGGGCCTGGAAGAGTCCCAGCTCTGGCATGGGTTGAGCTCCTTTTCCTCTGCCATGCCCCTTTGCCATTGTGTTTTCTGCCTTGGAAACAGCCAACCACGGATAAAAACCAGTTAAATTCCTACTTTCAGTTGTGAGTGTGAGATGCTGTGTCCAGAGACCACGATATTTCCCCAGCTCAATTATGTCACCCCTTAGCCAATTGCTTCTTTACATTTTCTTGCAACTTTTGGGATGATTTCAGCTATCAGACCCTTGTACATATTACGTTCATTTTAGTTATCTGTCTCTACAGGCTTCCAGGTCTTTGAGGCTGTGTCAGGCACACAGACGCTCAGTAAATATTTGTTGAACGGAATCATTGCTGGCTCCTTTTTCTTCCCCAGTTCAGGGTAATCAGGTAACAGCAGTTGTTCACATGAATCACCGCTAGGATTCCTTGCCTCATCTTCCTTCCTCTATCCTTTCCTGCTTTCAGACCCTCCCTGTCCTTCTGCTCTTCCACGCTAACTCTTCCTACCAGGGTGAGTCTCCTCTCTGCTCTTAGCTCTAACGGGACCCATGTTTCCTTTGGCCCATGTACTGCTGCTCTCTTCTTCCTTCTGTGGGGAATGCCTGCCTGGTCTTGTTATACTTATTTAATTTTTTCATTTCTTTCTACCCAACAGGTCTTATGAAACATTAGCTTGTGCTAACCTCTGTGGGGCTTTTCTTTTTTCATAGTTGGAATTCTAGATATAATTCTTCTTTCATTAACTCTGGCCTGTGATACATGCCTTCTATTTTTAGCTGACATGTTGATGTCTAGACTTCTAACTATTTGCATAGAGGAACTGTCTTAAATATTTTTTTTATTAGGAAAATTTTTAATATACAAAATCCTACAGATGATGGCATATGAACTTCTTGTTCCTATCACTTCTCTTCTGCAAGAATGATTGGGAGGACAATCTTATTTCATCTATGCAACCTGCAGGCCTGTGCTTCATTGTTTGGGGTTGGATACCAGATGCCATATGTAACATTTAAACATGTATGTATTTCTAAGTGATAAAAACTCTTTCAAAACCTTATCATATTATTATAACTTAGTAAAACTCCTTACTAGTCTCTAAAATGCAGTGTTCAGATTGTATGTTTGTCTTACACATTTACCTTTTTGCTTGTTTTTCGTGTTTGGGTCGTACTAGGGATTGAACCTGAGGCCTCAGGTATGCTAGGCAAGCAACCCTCCCACTGAACTACATCTCCAGTTCTCATCAGTGTATTTTTAGAAGGACATTTGTTCAAAAGAGATCCAAAGAAGGGTCATACATTGCCATTAGGTTGATCTGCGTTAATCTGTGTTAATTTAAATCTAATCTCTGAATCTTAGCGTTGATCTCGGTCTTTCTCCCTCTACTCCTCGGAATTCCCTTGTTGAAAGGCCCAGCTATGTGTCTGGATTCACTGATGATCTCTCCATTCCCTTTACTCAGTAGCTTGCAAGTGAGCCACTTTGGTTCTCCAGCATCATTCAAAGGTGATGCTGAATGTCTCTTTTCTGGTATTATTATGAATGCACAGATTGTGAATTTTTGTTCATTTAATCCTTGCATTTGTTATTTTACTGGTGTCCAAATTGTCCCACAGTTGGCTGGTGGGAGTTTCTGGAATTGGACTTCTGAGTTTTTTGACTAGGTGATACTTGGCTCTTTTTATTATGACCTAGCTTACAAACTTCCTCCAGACTTGGTATCAGCTGTATCTGTTAAAAACTGGGACAGGGTATTTATCCATTTTGTCATTTTTATCTTCTGCCCATTTTGTTATTTGTGTCTTTATTTTCTGTTGGTATTTGTCATGCCAAACATGCTTATGTGTATAGATTACCAAAATTAGACATATTTATATACATATTTTGACTATCAAAATTCATACATATTTACACATATATATATACTATGAAGGTTTACCAATCAAGCCCATGCAAATGATAGTGGAATACATCCATGTCTTCCCCTAGTACTTACATAGCTTTATTTCTCTAAATGTATAAAATCTCTTATTTAGTTGGAAATGGGGATAGTAGGAAGAATATATCTAATTTTACCTTCTGTTTTTACACATAGCTCTCTATCCCAATACTTGTTTTAATCTTTCATTTATTTGCTAGAGGTTCTCACTTTGCAGCTCAGACTCGTAGTGATTTTCTTGTCTCAGCCTTCCCAGCACTGAAATTACAGGCACGCACCACCACGCCCGGCGGGTATCCCAATGCTTATGAAAAGTCCGTTTTCCCTGACTGATTTGAAATGCTGCCTTTATTGTATACTATACTTGCTTTATCGTATACTACATTTCAAATGCAATTAAGTATATTGTAGAATTGTTACTACTCTTTCATTGTTCTGTTTATTAGAACACCAAAACTTTGCTGGTCTGATACCAGAAGCTTTGTAATGTGTGTTGTTTCACAGAAATCATCACCTCACCGTGGCTCCTTGCCTTCTTGGCTATTTTAGTTTGTCCTCTCTTGCATGCTATCTGAGGAACTTGCTTAACCCCAGAGAAGAATGAAGAGAGAGAGAGGGAAGCGTTTATAATTCAGGGGGAGAAGACCTTTGGAGAAAATTCCATTTCAGGAGTGTTTTGAAGGTTAATTTTTCTGAAACAGGTGTTGTGTGGAGGGTAATTGGTATAAAGGTCATTTGGGGAGTTGGAACCTGACTGAGACATTAACCTTGATGTTTCAGCCAGCTAATAAGAAACACAGAGAACAGAAATTCCAAAAGAACAATGAAAGAAATAAGGATGCATCTTATTCTTTTTGTCCTCATCTGATCTGTGAGACCCCAGACAGCTTTTAGTGAGTGCTGAGTTTGCCCTAGCTTTGGCATTGTCGTCCCACAGACGCACAGGGCTGTCTGTTGCCCTTGCATACCAGGAAAGACCTTGCTAGTATGGGCTTCATCAGACACGGGTGCTGAAAGCCACCTGCTCTAGGTGGAGTGGGGACAAGGGAGTCGTGTTGGGAGAATCCTGAGTCACTGTGGGCTCAGCCCTTGGAAATCATCAGATCTGGGTTCAGACTTAGTACTCCCATTTCCTGGTCATGTGGCCTTGGGGCAGCCAATTTCCTTTTGCGTGTAATGAGCTTATGAATGTGCACCTTAAAGGAGCTCAGCTGGACAAGAGAGAAATACATAGAAGTCTTGCTTTTCTCAACCTTGTCTCTTGTCTCCTTCTCAATGGCATGCTCACACATTGAGAGTTAGAGCGGGGGTCTTGCTTTCTCATCACCCTATGGGTGAAGAAACTTACATTTATATTTCATCATATTTAGAGTCAGAATAACATAGGAACAAGAAAAGTATATTTGTCTCTTTGAAAAAATAGCATTTGAAATGAGATTTGGAAAAGTATGGAATAGTAAGTAAATCTTTTTGGTTTTGGTACTGGAAATAGAACCCAGGGTCTTTATGTTGAGCTATACTGCCCACCTTTTAAAATATTTTAATACGATATTTACACATGTGGGTTTGATTTATTTCACTTATGAGTATAGCCTCTGGTTGCATCCACTTACCTATAAAGGATATGAGTTTTTCTTTCTTTATAGCTGAGTAGTACTGCATTGTATAGAAATAACACATCTTTTTCATCCATGAACCTGAAAGAATAAATAAAACCTGAAAGGTATAATAGATATAGTAAAACAGAAAGAAGCTGAAGTTAAGGATTAAATATTCAAGATGAGAGAAAGGAGAAAAGATAGCAAAAAGTGAGGGAAAATCATGCAAGTGTATATACAGGATGGTTGAGATGATTGTATTCATAATTTCCATCAGTTTTTTGAAAATAGCAATTAACGTTTAGAATTTTCACCTTGACTAACTCTATATGCTGCTATCTTCAATCTGAGCAGCTACACTGAGGACAGCAATATGTAATGCAAAACCCATGGTTGAATGCCTCTCATCTTGGTCTTCTAAATGTGTACCATTCCTAATGTCTTATTGATTATTATACTATCTTTAAAATAAATTAAAACAAAAAAAGACAAGGAGAAAAATTAAGATTTCTTGAAAGCAAGCACCAATATTCAATTATTTCCCTAATCTTTTATAACTATATGTGTTAATCTGAGCAACGGATTGGAATATAAAAAATAGATAATATAACAATTGTTAATTAGCTAGTCCTGTTTTGAAAATCTGTAACATATGCATTGTTGTATGCTGCCCTGTTTCTGTCTTTTTTCTGTTTGTTTTTGCTTCTGCTTTTGCTCCTCAAAATAAAATAAAATTTAAAAAATATTTTTTAAAAAATTTGGAATTTGAACGCAACAGCTTGCTAGGTCATGAAGTTTCCCAGGTTGGGCTAGAACTTGCAGTCCTCTCACCTCAGCTCCCGAGTGTGGGGATTCGGGCTTGACTAGTCTTCTTTTTTGGGAGAGTCTGCATGAAGCTTGAATGGGTCCTGGGCTGTGGTGGAATCACTCCCAGCTACAGAATAAGCTAATACAGCCTTTTGGAGTACACAGTTAAAGCCTAAAGCCAAGCAAAGGATTGTTTTAGTTTTCTTAGGTCCTAACTACAGACTTCAAAATCTCATTTACTTGAAATTTAAAAGATACACAACATATTTTATTTATTTATTTATTTATTTATTTATTTATTTTCCGGAACCGGGGATTGAACTCAGGCCCTTGCACTTGTCAGGGAAGCGCATATTCTACTGAGCCATCTCCCCGGCCCCTACACAGCATATTTTAGTCTCTACACAATGCATGGCTTCTTTTCCAGTCAGTCCTGTTGGAACCACCACTGCGCACCCATTGCTGGTGAGCACTTCCACGCTGCAGTGACATGAAAAGCAATCCAAGTGAGGTTCTTGTGCCTAAGTGATTTTTAGATAAGTGCAGTAAGACTGATGTGTTTAAAAAGGAATTAAGTTTATGGTTTCTTTTGAGTGAGAATTAGTTTCTGACTTATTGGTATCTTATGGGAAATAATGGCATACTGTACATACTCCCCCAAAACTGTAGAATACCCACAATAGATGGTCGAATAATTTTCTTATCTTCAAACATATCTCATGCATTTGCAGATGAATCATGTATGATCATTGGTGATCTTTTTTAATTTATGTAATTGGTAAAAGGTTTCACAATGTGGTTCCGACTCATAGTGATCCTCCTATTTCAACCTTCCCAGTGCTGAGTTTACAGGCATGTGCCACCCCACTGTTTTGGTGGCCAGTGACAGGCCCAACGGGCCTGGGAGGGGCCAACATGCAATTTGGTACTGGTGATCGAACCCAGATCCTTATGCTTGCCAGGCAGGTGCATAGACCACTGAGCTATCTCCAAGGCCCAAGAATTGGTGATCTTGAATC
>NDGN011300184.1:0-12158 GCA_002564285.1 Tympanoctomys barrerae
CACACACACACACACACACACACACACACACACAAAATAAATAAATGTTAAAAAAAAAACTAATAGTGAAAGTGGAGAAATTAGAAAATGGAGTGTGGGGCCAGCCAGATAGCTCATTGGACTAAAGCACCTGCTTAGGCAGGCTCAGGGACTGGGGTTCAATCCCTGGCCTGCCATGCTGGTCCCACCCCCAGGGCATATTGAGATGGCAATTGAGCCTGGGCGTGGTGGTGCACGCCTGTAATCCCAGCACTTGGGAGGCTGAAAACAGGAGGATCACTATGAGTCTGATATGTGTAGTAATGAGACCCTGTAGAGGCTGTAATAAATACACAAAAAGTAAAATAAAATAAGATAAAGAAAATGGAGTGTGTTTTAAGAAAACCAACTGCGTGACAGTAAAGTTTCTTGGGTCAGGTAACAGCATTATAATCTCAGTGGAGAATGGCAAACTTCCTAGAAGGTGTCCGCCTGAGTCCTAAAGAATGGCACATTGTGCTGATGTTGGGGAGTAAGTCTTACACTGACACATCTACCTATAAGCATATGCAAGTGTGTAAATACATATGTACACATGTGCAATTGCACGTGAGAGAGAGAGATTATTGCAGCAAAACGCCCAACATGTGGCACTCACTGAGGAACCAGGTGGCAGGTAGAAGCTGGAGGTGCTCGGAGGAGGCAGTTGGCAAAGTTCTGAGAACGTTGGCATAAGACGGAGAGTGGGGATCCTTTCCGTGGAGTACAGTACAGGGCTGCACCGGCAAGAGAAAGAAGGCAGAAGACTGAGCTTGCCAATCTGGCTGGGAAGATTTCCAGGAAGAATATAGAAAGCATAAACCAGCTTCTTTGACTAGCCTCTTGTAGTGTCAATTGTGTTCCCTAAAATATATGTTTACAGTGAAGTCCTGACTTCCAGACCTGCATAATTTGACCTCCTTGGAAAACTTGAAACATGTAACCCAGGCAAGGTCATTAAGATGAACCCATTGCAATGACTTGTATCCTTAGAAAAGAAGAGACATAAACATACAGCGAACCCCCGGAGCAATAGAGGCAGAAATTGGAATGAAGTGTCTCCTAACCAAGGGACACCAAGGAGGTCTGGCCACTTTGGGAATAGGACAGCAGCATGGGGCAGAAGGTCCCCTGGAACTGCAGAGGCAGCGTGTCCGGTCGGCACTTTGCCTCGGTCTTCTGGCCTCCAGAGAGAAGAAAACTTTTGTTTAAAGCCTCCCAATTTGAGGCAATTTGTAATGGAGGCCCTTGCGAACTAGCACACTGTCTATGACAGCGTACATCGATGAGGGGATAGAATAATAAAGAAGGTGATTTGTCACTGAGAACTTACAAAGAGCTGAGTTTAACAATGAAACTGATTCTCACCCTCAACTTTTCCCAGAAAATAAATTTACAACATAAGGCATGATTTCAAGCCAAAGATCAGTCTGGGACACCCCTGCGGGATCCTTTATTTCTTCAAGGCAAAAAGATCTTATTTACTCATTTAGTTTTTAAAAGGCACCTTTCTGAGGTAGTTAGGAAGGTGAGTGCTTTGAGCCCTTCGCTGACCAGCAGGCTCCCAGGAAGCTTTAACTCACTGTCTCACAGAAGAAAATGGAAAGCGGTCTGAGAAGATCTACAGTGTGGCTTTTGGGCAACAGAGATGCTACCTCAACTTGGGAGCAGAGCCAAGGGATCGAGCTGGAGCTGAGCTCCACACACTGGCTTCTGGACACAGCTGCGGCCTGCGGCCAAGCGCGTAGTGAGCCTTACATAGTGGTGAGCCTCAGATTTTTAAAGGCGTCTGCCTTTCCTTAAGAACAAGGCCGCAGGGAGCTTTGGGACCCACTGATGCCGTCCTGGAGTCTGGGGGCGTAAAGCTGGTCTGGGGAAAGGCAGTGAGGACGACATCACCGCACTGAGCTGCTCAGCCACGGTCAGCTGCACGCGGAGCCTCGCCTGACTGCAGACTCCTCGCTCCTCTGGACTAGGGAAGGGCTGTCGCTGTGTGCTGCAGGGAGAAGCAGGAGCATTGTGCAATTACTATTCTGTAAGAACTCCTTTTGTTTTTCTCCTCCAAGGTTTGCTCAGAGAAAATAACAATAATTCCCAGAACTCTGGAAGCAACTTAATGTGAGAATATTTTTAGTCCTGGTAATATTTTCCCATTTCTTGTATTTACAGAGTAGCTTGTCTCTCTTCCTATGGTTTAGAAGAGAAGGGCTTTAATTATCTGGGCTGCACTGGCGACGGGCTACTTCCCCAAGCAATCATCAGCCTCCCAAGAGCCTTCGTTCTTTTTTTCCTGGCTTACATAAACTGGTTTGAATCCGTGTCCATGTTCTATTTAAGATGGCTTTTCTCTATTTCTGGGGTTTTGTTCTCCTCCAAGTTACAATATAACAGAATAAAACTTGCAAAAGTTGAAGAAACACAGCCAGGGACGTCCGTGAGAACACTGCCAGGCTGACTGACTTGATCCCTCTCCGCATTCCCCGTACCCCTCTCCCCACCCAGCTGTGTGGTACCCGTAAGTACACCATCACTCACGGAGTCGCATAGAGAACTCGCACATTCCAAAATCTGGTGGCTTAAAAGGCAATTTATTATTATCTTCTGGGTCCCTCAGGTTGAGCAGGATCAGCCGATGCTTTAGCGTGGCCCTTTCCCTGGCTGACGCACGTTCCCGAGGGCCCGTGGTGGAGTGAGCTCTAGCTTCAGAGAACACGTGGGGGGTCAGGTCCCAGGGCTCCCGCCTGTGGGGCTCAGTGTCTCTGAACAGGCTCCATGTTCTTTATTCTTGATGCTTCGGCCTCCCCACCCCCACCCCCAGCGAGAGCCAACTCTTAGAAATAGCAAGCGGCTTGGTCAGCTTGTTTTCATATGCAGCTTGACTGCTTCAAACTCCACACTCTGAGTGGCCTCCATGGTGAGGCTCCTACACTGTGGGAGGCAGTGTTCCTGTGTTCTCGCACATGGGGACCAGCCCTGTACCCCAGACCTGCAGAAACAGCTGCAGCAGCGCACCCAACGCCTCAGAGAAGCCACGACAAACCACAGCGCGTGCCGTCATCCCTGGGGGTGCCTGAATGGCCTTGGTGCTCTGCTGGTGCGGCCTGTAGGCCTTGCTCTTGGGGACTCTGCAGCCGCCATTAGTCTGTTATGATCCATCTTCTGTTGGCAAGTTGTTGACATTCCCTCTGCGTGTGAAACTACCCCACTGTTTTCCCCTTTCAAGGGCCCACAATCTCAAAACTCCCTGTGATGCACCAGAAGGCAACTCTCGAGAGAAAACGAACACAGCCCGGAAGTGACACAGTCACTACTGCAGCACATATTACTCTCTGCCCGGATCTAACTCACTTCCTTTTGCTCGTCACTGCTTTGGTCTCTTATGGTGCAAGAGGGCTGCCACTTCTGTGTTTATACTAATGTCATTTCAGGAACACGGCCAGCCTCGTGTGGTAAACTTCTGTCCTGAGGTGACTGTCGGGCAGGAGCCCTGCCTAGCGTGGGCTCGGTCAGGAAGCCGACACGTGCTCACAGCCTCAAGTCAGGGCCCTGGAAGCGAGAGGGGGCTGGTGCACTCATGCGGCTGGAACTGACTGAATAGAACCGAATGTGGTTTCAGCGTGAAGCAGCCCCAAGGATTCGTGGACGCAGCACAGCGCTGCGCAGAGGCGAGGCCCACAGAGGCGTCTGGGTCACGGCAGCACCGACCTTATCTGTGGTGAATCCATTAATGAGCTCCTAGGAGAATGAACCACTGGCGGTGGGCCAGTGCAGGGGTGCAGTCCTGCTTTGGTAGGGGCCACCTGGGCCTGGCCTGATGCACTCTGTCTCCTTCCCACCTTCTCTGCTTCTCCAGCCACGCCCCTCCACATGCTCACCCACCGCGACATGTCTGCCTCACTACAAAACCAATGAAGCGAGGCCCCTTGACCATGGCCCAAAACCTCCTGAACCACAAACAAAAGGAAGTCTTTCTTCTTTAACAGTGTTTTCCTTGGGTACGTATTCCCACAGTGAGAAGCTGGTGAACATGTAACCAAGAAAGGAAGCTTAGGGAGAGTCACGTGTGACCAGTCCATGCACATCCACTCCGAGTGTCAACCTAGAGAAGCAAGCGCTGGCTACCAGTTTATCACAGTGTGGCAGCTGGACTCCAATGGGTCCAGCGATTTCTGACTCTTGGCACTCACGCCCTGTCAGTTCCCTCCCCACAGTGAAGAGGACGGGCCTAGGAGAGCCCTCTGCGAATGACAGGGTGACACCCTAGGCCGGGAATAGGTGAAATTGGGGCTTCTGCCTTGCTCTCTGGAACTGCACACTAGCACTCCCACCACACAACGAGGACACAAATTCAGAGCTACACAGAGGTTTACATGAAGACAGCAGAGTCCTCCCACAGCACAGAGGCCGTCGTGCTCGCCGTGAGTCTCAACAGCGCTGAAGACAGAAGCTTGAACCTGGAGAATCTCCCCGAGAACCACAGCCTCGAGGGACTTCTGACTACAGCGCGAGCTGTGCTGGAGCAGTGGGGGGCTCCCGGGGACGGAAGGTCTCTCACTCATTAGAACTCAAGAGTACTCCATTTTGCATGTGTATGAATTTGGATCCGAATTAAGTATATGCTTTACTAAAGAATCCCTTAGAATCAAAGGAGGCTACTATAGGTTTCCAATTATAGACCTAATTATTGGTACATTGTCTCCTTTTAATAATGCTTAGCCTATGTATAAATACATACACTTTTCAATTCTGTCCCCCAAGTACATGAGCCACATTATCAAGGGAGACCCTGAGGCTTAAATAAATTGTGATGTCTATAGGCACTCAGCTGGCTAATAAGCAGCAGGCAAAGGATTCAGGATCCAGTGAAGTTTACCTCACTATCCGGGCTTTTAATCACTACACTTACATTTATTCCTGAGCTCAAGCCTAACTACACATGATTTACCATGTAATTTAGGAATTGTGGCATTTTATTTAGGGTTTCATATTACATACGCAGAACCGATTCCTCTCTATCTCATATATACTATACTTTGGCATTTGGGTGTCAGAAGGGTGACAGCTTCATAAACCAAACTGAAACATTAGTCCTCTTCCTCTGGATTTGGCACTAGCTCATAGGGTGACGATCATATATTCTGGCAAGGCATGAACTGATGTGTCTTGAAAACCCGGACTCAAACTCTCTATTTTTGCAATTATTTCCTGTATATTTTTGAGTAAACTTGATGTATTTCTTAAAATAACTACAAATTGCAGGAAAACTTTTTGACTGAAACTGATACCTTGTAGCCTTCTAACACCTTATCGTGCAGCCCGTCTAAGCAAGGGCTCGCCTCCGTGAAGCCATAGCACAGCCATGCAAACCAGGAAGTCAACACGGTTCAGTATTTTCATCGCATGCTCCGACACCGTTCAAATGTCCCTACTTGTTTTGAACATGCCTTTTCTGCAAAATTATTCCATTTGTAGTTAGTGGCTGCACTTAGATTTGCCGTCTCTTTAGCATGGTTTAGTTTGGAGTAATTCCTTCGTTTTTCTTGATTTGAATGACCTGGGCTTTGCTGTAGTGTCTCTCATTTGGAATTTGTCTGGTGTTCCCTCTTGATTATATTCAGACTGTGTCTCATAAACAGGAATAGGATCCTTGTGGCTATGCCTTTCCTTAGCCTTCTCCTGTATAATGGCTCATTTCATTTTTTACCACCACTAATCATGGTTCACAATGATCACTTGATTATGATTACATCTTCTGGGACCATCCAAGAAGATGTCATTCTTTTCTTTTGGAAATTAGTAGACATTGTTGAAGGATATACTTCAAAGCTCTGCAAGTGAACATTCCATATCATACTTTCCATACTGCAGTTATTTAAATTAATTTCTGTATAGGTTCAGGGTTTCCCACTTTGTGCAGTAGGTTAGACTTAATGAATACTACTCTCGGCTGTTCATGGCACCTGACCAATCCCTGGAAGCCTTTGATCTAGCTCGTGTGTTGTTTGGACCTGCTCCCCTCAGCCTTCAAGCACTTCGTTGATCTTGATCATTTCTTTGATCAAGATGTTCTAGGTTCATCTCATAATTTCTTTGCTCTAGACATGATGTTACTACTACTTCCATGAATTTTCATTGTGTTTAGTGAAAATGGCTGTAAGAAACCACAATCTGATCCAGACAGAGAACACAACTAGGGAATATATGTGAGTACACACACACACACACACACACACACACACACAGAGTGTACATCTGTATTTATTGTCTTATGTACTAAATATTGAAAACCCTATGCCCACACTGATGCATCCAGTCCCGTACACATCCAGTCCTGTACACCAGATTTCACGTTAGTTTTCTCAAACTCTTTCCCTATTTCTAGCTCCCTTTTCAGACAATGGGATTATGATATCAGTGACACTTCATATGCTTATTTATTTGATCACTTTGTCATATCCGAGCAGTCTCTGGTCTTCCTGTCACCCCTTTCATGTAGATACCTTCTTCTCTGTTTCTGGATCAGATTTGTGTCCCCAGCAGGAGTCTTTCCCGTGGACCATTGTGCCCCTTTCTGACCCACCCACTGAAGGGCCAACCCGGGGTGTCCCTCTTATACCACTTGAGTCTGATGACCATCCAGGCCACACTATGTGCTGAGAAGGGTCCCCACCTGCCTGGGGTCTGACTCCCCATGCAGGGCTACACCTGTGGCAGTGCAGGGTGCCATCTCCCATTGAGCTTGTTTTCCTGCCCACCATAGACACTGTGGTAGTTTCCACATTGTGTCAACTTGGCTAAGTAGGCTGGCAATTCCAGCTGTAGGGCCCTACCCTGCGGTGTGATTGGGCCCACCCTGGGGCATGGTTGGTTCTGTCCTAGGGTGCAATGGGGCCCACCCCAAAGTGACTCAGCACAAAAAGTATATAGAAAGGAGTCCAGGAAGACTTCTCAGCTGTCTGTCCCACCCTGCTTCCTTGGGGAAGTTCCAGTTTTCAAAGGAGCCTGATCTTAACAGCTGCCATCTTGGAAGAACTCCAATCAGTCAGCTAGAAGCAAGGCAGAGACTTGCTGGATGCCACAGGAGCTGCTGCTCCTCCTCTGCTCTTTGTTGTTTTCTGCCGCCATGAACTAATGCTGTTTGCCTTGGAGCCAGATGAGTATAAACTGAAACTTCCACAAACTATGAGCTAAATAAACCTTTCCCTAATTTTGAGTGTTGGGTATTTGTCCCAGCAACAAGTGAAAAGTAACTAAGACAGACACCTACATCCTCTACCTGGGTCACCTAATCTCTTAGGACCAAGTTGTTTGAGGAGGGAAGGGAACAGGCCAGGTAGAACGTGAGCCGCAAGGAATACATCTTGGTATGAAGAGCAGTGTCTCCCGCTGCTGTCAGTTGTATCCAATAGTTAGATATAAAGCTCATTTTAAATATGTATTTTCTAGTTACACTGGAAATTTTATAGCGTGGAATTAAAAGAACAAAATTCTAATCCACGTCAGGAACTTTAGAGGACAGCGCTGCTCTGGCCTGCCAAGGCTCTGTCTGTCTTTTGAGGGAGGCACGGACTGGCGGTTCCTAGCTATGCTCCTGGGCATGGTTTTGCCCAGGTCTTTTCCAGCATGTTTACATAACAAACCTTCAAAGATGGGGATTCTCACTCCTTCCAGAGTAGAGGATGCCTTTTAATTCAAATTTAAGTTTTCTGATTCCTTTCTTTGTGAAGATGACTCCACCACCCTCCTAGAACAGGACACAGGGTGCACAGATGTGGCTGTGGCCCTCTGTAAAAACTGGGCTTCCACTCTTACCATGCAACCTCGGTGCTGTGAGAGCCTCTTTCTTTCACCTTGTAAAGTCTGGGATTTTTTTGAGCCAGTCCAGCAAAAAGTATCGCTCTTTTATCGGTCCCTGATGTTGCTATGGGGAATACACTTGCCTTTGTCTCTAACCCAGGAGTCGCCGGCTATCCACCGATATCAGCTGGAAAGGCTGATGGGTTCTCTGCACATAGGGTTTCCTTTCAGTTTTTCTTCTTTCTCTAATTTTTGCAGTGCTAGAGATAGAACTGAGGGCTCCACATATGCTGGGTAAGCGCTGTACCACTGAGCTATATCCCAGCCCAGGGCTCCATTTCAGACTTTGTTACCAGTTATGCCTTTAGCTACAGATGACAGAAACCCTAAATACCATCGACTTCAACAGACAATGTGTCTTAACTACCAAAAAGTCATAGAAAAGCAATGTAGTAATGACCTCAGATGGACAACCCCTAAATCCTTAATCCTCCGTAATAGGTTTTGGCCTCAGTATGAATTGCTGAATTATGATGGTTGTCATCTAACATGGCTGAAGCCCTTAAAACAACGCCTTGTCTTCCCAATGACCGCTTCCTCCTCCTTCCCCGCCCCGGTACTAGGCAACCTTCCCATGCACACAGAGAAGACCCCAATCAGCTCCTTACATGTAATTCAAACTGCCCCGCAAGCTCCACCCCTAGCCAAATTCCATGAAAGTCTCAGGTCTCTGTCTGGTGCCAGAGGATCCCTCCCGCCTTCCCTCAGATCGCTTGGCCTTGTTTAGTGTCTGTCAGGCCGCTTTCACTTTTCCTGTCTTTACTGCACTGCGAAAAACCCTAGCGCTCGGAGACCAGGTTCTTTGTTTCTCTGCTCTGCCATCCTTACCAAGCTTAGGTTAATCTCACTGTGCAGGTGTCCTATACATGCACCAGGCTGGACAATGAGAGGAGAGAGAATGTCACTGGGTGCAATTACCTGTTAATAGAGGTAGACAGGCAGATGGACAGCACATGCGTACACTTCTGTGGGAAAATAGTTCCCGCCTGGGATGAGGATCTGAGTGAGAAGCAGAAGCTTGAAGACACGCCTTAAATCAGCCAAAACTCTTGGTGTCATGAGTTTCACCTTACGACATTTCATCCTCTTTCCATCCGTCACACAGCTTCCTCATCCCTTATAGCGTGTTTGTGTGTTTCCACTGACTTATCTTGAAAGGAGCAACCAAGCGTCAATCAGTTTTGTCATTATTTGTTTTTGCTGGTGTACAAACTGAGTTCAGGGGCTTCTAGTTTGCAGATTTTTTTGATTTTGTTTTTTGAGACAGAGTCGCACACTGTAGGGCAAGCTGGCCTTGAACTCACGCTAGATCACACTCAAGATCTCAGCACTCTTCTGCCTCAGCCTCCCGAGTACTGGAATTACAGGGGTGAAGCATCACACCTGCTTAAAGGCTTCTAGTTCTGGCTATGAGTCAATAAGAGGGACTGCATTTATTCTTTCATTTCAAACAATTAAAAGTCAGTGTGACATATATTCAGTGATGATGTTCTGGTGTTAGGCAGCAAGGATCGGCACATATGCGGGAGAGGTACCACATGGTCAAGCAGTCCTAAGCGGCAGCTTGGTGGGGTGCTAGCTTGATTGGCCCCATTTTCACATACTGTGACAGAAAGGTGCAGTGAGCTACGGTGGACTCAGAGACTGTGACTCAGAGGTGGCGACCACAGTGGTGCTGACTCTCTGAACTCAGCCCCCACATTTTGGCAGGCTCGGTGCCAGGCCACGCTGTCCAGAGGCTGGGGCATGTTGCGGAGAGGGACCTGAGCTCAGGAGAACACTTCGCTGCCCATCTTACTAGGTGGTCCATCAGGAAGCCCGACTGACCTCTGCCCTAGAGGAAGAAATTATATTTATTATCCTGGTCGGGAGGCAAAACTGTACTTGACCCCCAAAGGAGATAGGATGACCATTGTCTAGGACTAGGACATGAGCAGCCTGGAAAAGAAAAACAGCATAAACACCATTATAGGACACGTGGACATGTCAGGGAACATTGCCTGTGAGAGGGTGGCCAGGACAGGGCCCGGAGGGGCAGCCCAGGCAACCTGCCTCCTCCCTGAGCGGAGTAGCCTCCCCCGCAGTGCTGATCAAGAGTGGTGAGTGCAGACATCTTTGCCGTGTTCTCTTCTCAGCAGCTTTATGCATAACAGTAAAGGACTGGCGCCCACCCAGATGTTCACTAAGGCCTAAATAGATGAGTTGTAATGTATACAGTGAGATAATATTCAACAACTATTGATACGAACCATGCTAAAAAGACCCAATCCATTATACTGAATGAAAAATTCAAATGTAAAAAGATGGTATGCTTTATAATAGTCTAGCAACTAGAAAGTAACAGTAATGGGAACAGATCACTGGTTGCCAAGGGTGTGAGTGGTAGGAATTATAAATGGCACACGGACTTTGGGATTGCAAATTTGTTCATTACTTTGGGTATGGATATGGTTTCATAAGTATACATGTATGCGGAAACATCAATTTGTATAGTGTAAAACATGTGCAATTTACTGCATATATACTCAGTGTTAGTGGGGCTATTAAAATGTGGAGAGAACACGCAGACAGTGTTCGGAGACAGTGGATTGATTCACACACCTGTGCTGTATCCCAGCTGGTGTGCGTGTTCGTCAGCTTTCTTGCTGTGGGTACGTGATATCCATCGCCCACAACTTGCATCAGGAAAGGCTTAATTCAGGCTCACTGTCTCAGCGGTTCAGTCCATAGTTGGCTGGCTCCAAGGAAAAGCAGCATGGCAGAGGGGCGTGGCGGAGGAGTGCAGCAGCGCCGGAGAAAGCAATGAGGGACGGAATCGAGGCGCCGTGGCCAACACCCGCCCAGACACCCAGAAACAGGCTTTACCAATCCCTCGGGCAGCTCCCAAGCCAACTGACATGAGCATTTCCTTGCAATTGGTTTCTCTTTTTTACTCCCTTATTCCTGTCTTCATTTCAGATTTCTTAAATGGGATGCTTTGTACAGTTTTAGTCTATGAGCAATAGCTCTACTTTATAAAATGAATTGGTTTCAGAGTAGTTTTAAAAAACCAACAATTTGCTATAGAATTTTAAGTGTGAATTTTGTTTTTACATGAGAACTACTTAAAGAAGTTATTTTAAGATTTAGTGAGCGGTGCTTTTTAGTGTAAATTATTGTAATGGATATTTCCCAGATCATTTTACTATAATCTCTGATGCTGCTGTTGGTAACGGTTGGAACATTTTGTCAACTTGAGAAGTTTAGGAGTCTAATTAAATGACTCAGCAGGGAGCCAGGGTCCTCCCTCTGTAGACATCCTCATCCCATATAAGAGGAGGACACAGAGACTGTGTGAGCGCTACACCCGCCCTGGAGTGGGGAGCCTGCCTACAACATAAGAGAGGAAAACAGCTTCGTTTCTTCCTCGTTTGCTCCTGTTGCTTTTGCTGTCTTCTCTGTCCTTGAAGCATTGTCCCTGTGCCACGCCACCCTTCCCTGGAGCCAGCTGACTGTGGACTGAAGCCTCCACAACTGTGAGCTAATAAACCTTTCCTCCTTTAGTTTTGGGCATCAGGTATCTGTGTCAGCAACAAAAGAAAAGTAACTAAGCCACTCTGTGTTCACTTGTTCAAAATTGTATCTGGTCCTGATCATTTCTATACCAAATCCTTGTCAGCAGGCCAGGTACCCCATCCTAGCTGCCAAGTGTTGGCTACAAACAGCTCATAGCCACAGGGGCAACCTCAGCCTCCTGTGGGCTCTGTCCCCTCCCCCGGACTGCCCACAAGCACTCATGACTACCTGGGAGGGCTGTATGCAAGTCCTGCGTCTCATCTCAAGGAGGAAGCAATGGCAGATGCAATTATACCAAGTCTAGAACGCACGGAAGCTACTACCTGTGTGGCTCCTGCTGTTCTGGTTCCACTTCACTTCCTCACACAGTTAGCTCCTTTCCTGCAAAAGCGCTCCTGAAATCGCTCCCTGGGGTTGGAGGCGCAGCCCAGTGGTAGAGCACGGGCTCTGAGCAAAGGAGCCCCTCAGATCAGTCCCCCTTCTCCCTCCACCTCCAAATCAAAGCCTTCCCCATTTTTATCTTCTGTTGTGGTTGTAGACATTGCAAAAGCCCCATTTTGTAATCTTTTTTTTTCATGCTTCATCATGGATGTTGCACAAGGATGTTCATGTAACTCAACCACCTAGGCCTGTGTATCTTACACCCATGCTTTATTGATTCTATAGACCTTCTATTTCCTGCACAACCACAGCTTCATAGATACAGTGCCATAGGGAAGCGGACTGCC
>NDGN011300188.1:0-12962 GCA_002564285.1 Tympanoctomys barrerae
CGCCCCCTGGTGGGCTGAGCTGGTCACACACACACAAATAAATAAATAAAATTTAAAAAAAAAACCCAAAAGATAAAGGTCTTTTACTCTCACTAAGGCTATAGACTTATAGGAGCTACAGAAATGCATCAGGTGGCATAGTGAATGATCAGACATATCAAGTGTGTGTAATATACTACAGAACAGTCCTAGACTCTTCAGTAAATATGACAAAAAATTAGCTATGAGATGCTTTTATATTAAAAGAGAATAAAAATACAATTGAAAGACGCAGAGCCATCCTGCCAGAGTTTGCTGAATCTAGCAGCCCCTGCTTGTCCTGAAGACTGATGGAGAGACCTGGCAGGCTACACTTTCCTCTCCAGCCTTCCCACCGAAGTGTGCTGAGTTGCTGCCATACCTGAGCCTGAAGACCACCAGGGAGTTGTGACTACCACAGCAACCTGCACCAGCCTTATAGAGCACTACCCTGCACCAATCCACCATCAAAAAAGCTTCGCACATCTTAAGCCTGTGTTCATCCTTATTGGATTCCCCCTGAACTGAGGCTTACCCCCCACCCCACCCCCTTAAGTGAGGTAGAAACCACGTAGAACTCCACACAGCAAGAGCTTTGGCAAGCCAACCCTGCCCTTCCACACTCTGGAGAACTTTGATGCCCTGCACCCCACCCATCTACTATCACTGCAAAAAATAACAAAAGGAAGGAACAAAAGGCAATCTCAGACCTCTAACTCTCCTAAAACAAGTCCAGGAGACAAGATCATAGAACTTGGAAGTCAAATACCTGAAACTTCTGAGATGATAGCAACTGAAGGAAAGAAACAACTCCATCAGGCTATGGAAGAAATCAGATAAGGAATAATCTCTCAGGTAAAATGAAATGACAACAATTATGAAAGAATTGTTCAATACATCTAAGGAAGACATAGATAAAAAAATAGAAGGGAATAGGAAAATGATGGAAACATTGCATGAACAATACAGGAAAGAATTAGAATGCATGAAACAGATTAAAAATAATATCTAGGACATTAAGAATTCCATTGAAACCTAGCAAAACCACTCGAATGAAACAAATGATAGAATTTCAGACCTTGAAGACAGCATTGCAGCTAGTGAACAAGAAAGGAAACATCTCTTAAAAATAGTGAGAAACCAGGAAATAGCAATACAACAGCTAATGCAAAGAAAAATGATATAAAACTAATTGGTATCAACAAAACAGATGGAGATATTACAAAAGACATAAAAAGAGTGTTTTCAGAAGTAATAGCAGAAAATTTCCTGAGCAAGGGAGAAGAATCTGATATACAGTAACTGAAACATATAGAACTCCAGCTAGCTACAATCAAAACAAATCATCACCCAGATACATAATAATCAAGATCCTAGAAATTGAGCAAACGAACAGAATAGTAAAAGCTGTTAGAGAGAAGAAACAGATCACCTATTATGGAAATCCCACCAGAATCATGGCAGATTTCTCAACACAGATTATGAAATCAAGAAGAGCTTGGAGTGATGTATTTGAGGTCCTGAAAGAAAACAACTTTAAACATAGATTGACGTATTCTGAAAAACTATCTATCAAGTTTAATAGAGAGATTAGATATGACCATAACAAATAGCAACTGAAGAAACTCATGACAATCAAACCAACTTTACAAAGAGTACTGACAGATATTTAGAAAGAGACAAAGATGACCACCAACTTCAACAACAGTAGAACAACCAACTAGAACAAGCAATGAAGCAAAGGGGAAAAGTAGGGATCCCCCAAGTAGGAAAACAACATGACAAAGATAAGCCACTGCCTATCAGTTATCATTATTAATGTAAATGGCCTCAGTTCTCCAATCAAAAGAAGCAGACATGCAGAATGAATAAAGAAACAAAATCCAAAAATATGCTGCATACAAGATACATATTTAACTTAAAAACAAATTAATAGACTGAATGTTAAAGGACGGAAAACAATACTCCGTGACAGGAACCCAGAAAAAAGTAGGGGTAGCTATTCTGGTTGCTGACAGTGTCAACTTCAAACCAGGTGTGATTAAAATAGACAAAGAAGATCATTACATACTTGTTAGGGGAAAACTACAAAAGGAAGAGAAAACAATTACAAATATATAGGTACCCCAATGTATGAGCACCAAACTAAATCTGTCTTATAGACAGATTTTAACAGACATGGAAAATCTAATAAGCAATACTTAGGAATCAATTTCACAAAGGAAGTAAAAGATTTATATGGCAACAATTATAGAACTCTGAAAAAAGAGATCAAAGAGGATTTTAGAAAATGGAAAGATATTCCTTGCTCCTGGATAAGAAGAACCAACGTTGTGAAAATGGCCATCCTCCCAAAATTGTTATACAGATTCAATGCAATCCCATTTAAAATACCATTAGTAAACCTCACAGATCTAGAAAAAGCACTCTTAAAATTCATCTGGACTCAGGAGAGACCTAGAGTAACAAAAGCAATCCTAGGCAACAGAGGAAAGGTAGGAGGCATCGTGATCCCTAACTTGAAATTATACTACAAAACCACTGTGATAAAATCAGCATGGTACTGGCATAAAAATAGACCTGAGGATCAGTGGAACAGATTAGAAGATACAGACAAAACTGCAAGCACACTCAGCTACCTTATCTTGAATGAAGGGACCAAACATGTTCACTGGAGGAAAGGTAGCCTCTTCAATAAATGGTTTTGGAAATACTGGCTTTCCACATGCTGAAGGCTTAAAATAGACCCATGCCTAGCACCATCCACAAAACTACAGTCAAAATGGATCAAAGACTTAAATATTAAAACTGAAATACTAAATCTTCTGGAATAGAAAGTAGGTAGAAACCTTAAGGACATAGGGATAGGTAAAGAGTTCATGAACAAAAATCAAATTGCTCAGCAAATGCTTCAAAGACTCAACAATTGGGATCTCATATTTTTGAAAAAACAGGAAAGCTAACTGACACAATCAGTACATCTTGTACAATCATACTTTAAAACTATACATATTTCCACACATTTGTATATACAAATCCATTTGAAAAAATACAGGATGGTTTGAAGGGCACACAAGCATGAGTAAGAGTAAATATGTGAACATGGGAGATGAGAACTTTACCTTTTTATACTTCATTGGTCCTTTACATGCATTTATAATTATCCAAGGGTACAAAGACTTTCAGAAAATTTTATCAGACACACATAAATTTTTCAGAACACCAGTCATGAATCTTAAAAAAAGAATGCATATCACTTTTCCTGGAGTTTTAGGTATTAAATGCTATCCTAAGGACTATTAGAGCTGAGAAAGGGAATATAGGTGGTGGGGGAAGAGAGGCAAGGCCAATAATACATGGGAGGTTAAAAATCATTAAAATATGTTACATATATGTATGAACCTTCCAAAGAGCAAATCCATTATCTGTATGATTAATATTCACAATGAAAAGTGGTATCTCAATATGTAAAAGAGCCTCTTAATCCAGACAGGTAAGTATCTGTATAGTGCATTATCCTAGAGAAAAATTTATGCATAAAGAATGGTTCACCACTTTATCTCCCAATTTTATATAAATCTTGGAACTTATTTGTACAGTTTCATAAACACATTCTTAGCTTTTAAAGTTTCCATCCTTTCTTTGTCAGTGAAAAGTATGAAAATAATATCCATTCCTTAAAACAATGCTGTAACTTCCTCCGGATAAGCAAAATGGGCAAAATGCTGATTTTTCAAAACTTACCAGAGGCTCTAGTTTTACAGGCTGCTGCCTTTTTCTTGTCCTCTCCTGAGCTTTTGTGCTGTGTCTAAATGTCAGGACTTGTCTATCAGATTCATTTGCTGCAGATGTTAGGTAACTCACTCTTCTCTTTGATGTCATATTACTCAGTCTTGAAAGCTGAGGATTGTCTGAAGTACTTTCAAGACGTTTCAGCTCCATTTCGCTATCTGTAGTCTGATAAGTCATCTTTATTTCTGGAAACGGCAGGGGAAGGAAAAGGAAAATGAAAAGCTTGAAGACTTTGTTAAAATGCAGATTCTGACTTTTATACTTTGAGGCACAAAGTCCTAAAACACCTGAATGGCCCTTTTGTAACGGTCCTGTACTCAGCACCGCACACGCTCTCATCCCAACGGGTGAATGTAGGTATACCTGAAAATATTCCTCCAAATGCTATTATGGCACAAAAGGTCTTGAACCAGGGGTTGGTATATATAGCTGGCCAAGTTTAGCTCAGTGCTGGCCAAGAAAATTGAGGGCCTCCTGTGTTATTTTCAGTTTCCAAGTGACCAGCTACAAAACACAAGAAAAAGAAAACGAAGATGAGGAGGAAGAGGAGGAGGGGGAGGAAGAAGAAGACACTAATTTTAATTTTATGTATCTAACATATTTAAATTTTCCTTTCAATACATAGCATAAAAATTATTACTGTGGTAATTTAGTTTGTGGCACTATGCCCCCCGAAATCCAGTGTGCGCCTCGAATCTACAGCATAACTGAGCAAAGTACCAGCCACACGCGACAGCGGTTGCCATATTGAACAGCGCAGGCCTAGATATGACCAAATAGATCTCATACAAGTCTCTTGATGTCGCTATTCCTCATTTTCCACACTTCTAACATGATAGGTAATTAGGGAATCACTGTAGTGCTTTTCCGCTTTATTTCTCTGCCTCTCCAAGTTCTTCCTATGTGCCTGGGAAAATCATGCCACGTTTCTGGCCCAGAATTGGGAGCCCTGGCCCCAGGCTCGGCATCACGGGGACTCACCACTTCCTCCAGGAGCAACTGTGGCGGAGGGGTCTCCGGAAACTGAGCAACACGTCCTGTGAGAGTAGAAAGTCAGCTAGTCGGACTGTTTCTCGTTGCCTAGCAGCCACCAGGCCGGCTCCCTGCGCTGCTTGGCCTGTCACCACGGTAACGCCTCAGCGAATCACGGGTCTTAGTCCAGGTATTCGACAAGTGACTGAACCAATCAGTGTTTCCGGATGGTTTTTTGCGTCGCTGGTTGGTGAAGAGCCTCAACGGCCCGCCCATTTTTCTCCGGAGCTGGGAGCCGAAAACTTGTGCAGTGCAGGCAAGACCCGCAAAGAGATTGGTTTGCTCACCTTTTGATCCTCCCTGTTCACTGCCCCAACTTCCTACAGGAATCTCTTCTCTTAAGAGGGTCAACACTGACTTGAAGGTCACTTTGATCTCAGATTCCCTGCTTCAGGAATCAAGAATCTAAGGAGAGTGATATCTCGTACAGGAACACCTGGAGTCCCAGTCTGCAACAGCGACAGGTTTGCCCCACCCCCCACAGTGTCCAAAGTTGGAGAAACTGGGTTCTTTCCCTCAAACTCCACTCTGAGCTTTCAGTGAAGTTTGTTTCTGCCCTGGAAGACAACTTCGTGTCAGGAATAGCAGGAGCCTTCATTACGTGTTCCCCCTGTTTACCAATCCCTGGATCTTGCTCTGGAATTTAGTGTCCCTTAGTTAGGTCCGAGACTACTATTGCTAATGTAAATATCAAAATCCAGCCCCCCATGCGTATTGTAGATGACTAACCCCAATTACTGATGCTGGAGCGCAGACCTTTCACAGGCCTTGAGGAACTGATGGAAAAGCCTGGTCTGCAACATCTCTGCCATTTTTTTTGGGGGGGGGATGTCTTTCTTTGCTTTTAAACTTGATAGTTGTTTCTTGCCTTGAATGCCTAACTGTATATGAAGTTCAGGAATAGGATGCTACATACTTACTTGCAAGGTGCATTTTCTCAGTCTTAACATATTCAGATATGATTTTGCATGCTGGTATTACAAGACCTCTGAAAGAATCATAAAGATAGAGTTGGAGTGGCGATTACAGATTATTCAGTTCAGCTCCCCCATTTCATTAAATAGCAAACCAGTCTTTGTTACTGTTACATAAACATTAAATGGAACAGATTAAAAAATGTCACTGCACATTTCATTCTAAAGTAAAATTTAAAACATGAACAAAATTGAGAACCTGTCAAATTTTAATAGGAGAAGGGAAGGAATGAAAGAAGAAAAAAGAAAAGGAGAGAAAGCAATAGAAGGGTAGTAAATGTTGAAATGATTAGGCGACAAAAGACAAGAACTTGGGAGAGTATTGAAGACTGACTGTAAAAGTGACTTAGCAGATTTGAAAAATAAGCAAATATACTACAGTACTAAAAAATACAATGACTAAAGTTACTAAATGGAAGTACTGACACATGCTATGACATGGATAGATCTTGTCAAGTTTATGCTACATTAAATTAACTAGACTCAAAAAGTCATATAATGTCTGATTACCGAGAGTAGGAAAATTCACAGAAATGGTAAGTTGACTAGTGGTCGCCAAGGTCTGGGGAAAACGTGATTATGAAAAATAACTAATAATTATAGAGTTGCCATGTGGGCAATGAAAATTTTCTAGAACTGAGGAGTGGAAATGATCGCTCAGCAGTATGAATATACTAACTATGACTTTGAGTAAATGTACTAGTATGTTTAACACAGAGACAAATTTGGTGGACAGATTGAATAGAATATTAAGCACAGCTCAAGAAAAAAATATGTGAATGGAAAATAGACAAGAAGAAATTATCAGAATGAAAGAAAAAAAAAACTAATGATGGTAAAATAGAAGAGAAGCTAAGATTCATAGAAGATTCTGGAAGAAATTTTAAGTAAGCTAAATTTTGGCCTAAGGAGAAAAGAAAAAAGAGAATGAAGTAGGAGTAATATTTGCAAGGATATCTGAAGATAAGGTATTCCACACAAATTTTCTAGAAAGGAAATTAGACTTGTCTTTCAGGTGGATAAAACCTGTTTGAGATAATAACAGTGGGGCAAAATTATATTATTATTAACTTTAATGTGTCCAAATAACTGAGATACAGAGTCATAATAGAATGCTCATGGTTCTCAAGCAACCGTCTGACCTATGTTTTACTCATTGCAGGGACAAAATACCCAATACCCAAGATTAAGGAAGGAAAGATTTATTTAGCTCACAGTTTGTGGAGGTTTTAAGCTATACTCAGCTGGCTCCCAGGCAGAGTGGCACATGGCAGAGAGCAGCAGTTCATGGCAGCAAAAGACAGTGAAGAGCAACAGAAAAGGCAGCAGCTGTGGATTCTAGCAAGCTTCTCTCCCCTCCTTATATTATAAGCTGGCTACCTTGGGATGGGGGTGTAGAACTCACACAATGTGCATGCCTTCTTGTACAGGATGAGGATGTTTACAAAGTAAGAATCCTGGCTCTCTGCTGAGGCACTTAATTAAACTCAGGTTGACACAATGTGTCAACCAGTACAATCCACTCCTTTTCAACTTGCCAACCAGACATTTCCTTAAACCAGTTACCATGTACATAGACATGCTTATAAACATTTTACAACCTGGGGGGGGGGTTGGGGAGATGGCTCAGTAGAATAAGTGCTTTCCTGGCAAGCTCAAGGGCCTGAGTTCAATCCCTGGTTCTGTCAAACAACAACAACAACAACAAAACAAAAAAACAAGCAAACAAACAAACAACCCTCCCCCCCATTTTAAAATGTAAAAAAAAAAAACATTTTACAACTTGAACATTATAGCACAGGTTTAATTATCATTAAGAATCACTATTAAGTTTATCAACATTGTATTGTATTAAAACCATAGCATTTTGCCCGTGGTCCCCCCAAAGACTCATGCACATCCCTTTATGCCAAAGGCACTTAGTTTACCTCTAAGAGTTGCCAAAATCCTAACAGTTTCACCATTGCTGAAAAGTCCAAGTCCCAAGTCTTTTCCAAGATCTAAGGCAAACCCTTAGCTGTGAGCCTCTGTACAAATGAAAAGTTAAACACTTCTAACATTCAGTGGCACAAGATAAACATTACCATTCCAAGAGGTACACACAGTAGGATACCAAGCATTGGGACCAAAATATGTCCAAAATCTACAAGGGCAAACATTAAATCCTGTTGTTCCATGTGGAACATCTGAAGCAATCTGTAATGAATTATGAGCTCCCAAAGCCTTACATGACTCCACTCCTATGACACTTCTGCTGGAACATCCCATGACTTCTCTCTCAGGCCAGCTTTGCTCCATTTCTGCAGCTTTCCTCAGGCAATCCACATTCCTGGTTTCTGCAAACTTCTGGGGTTTCCACTGAATAGGTTTTTCACAGCTTTACACATTGTCCTTCCAGGGGAACACTGCCTGGCCTCCCAGGCCTTCTGAAATCTAGGTAGAAGCCTTCTTAACCTCAGAACTCCTATATTCTGCATATGACTAAAAACAGTGCTATGTGCATGATGCCAAGTTCTGCTGCCAGCTGGAGCAGTAGCCAGGTTTTCTTCTCTTGGCTGTAGGGGTCAAGTGCCTAGATCACTGAGTACTCTCACCTTGATTCTCTATGCTGCCACCCTTCTGGAAACTGGTGTGTCCTTTGCCTCCATTCTGCAACATGGAGCTCTGTGGCTTTCTCCTCAAAGCAAAGTCCCCAACCCTTGAAGTTCTTAGGCTGCAAAGGGAAGAGATCTCTGGCCTCCTTTGATGCCTTCAGGCCATCTTTTCTAGTCTCCTGTTCCTCCTAACCGATGGAGATATCAGCTTTACTTTGCAGTCCACAGCCTTCCTAGCACTTCCTTCCTGGCCCGATTCGTAACATTTTAAATCATCATGTTGGGTTCTTCACCCTTGATTATCAACATAAATCTGACTAAATGCTCCAACAATAGCCATGCCACTGCTTCAACATTCTACTGCTTTGAAATTTCCTTTAGTAGATTAAACAGTCTACTGTGCTTAATCTCATTCTCAAGCAAACTCTATGAACATGAGCAAAATACAGACAAACTTTCTGCCAAGCCATAGCATGAATCATCTGGAGTCCAACCACCAATGGAGTCCTTCATCCCAGCAGAAACCTCTCCAGCCTGATCTTTACAGGCAAGATTTCTATCAGCATTCTGCTCTGAGCTCTGAACACAATCTCCCACATAGAAGAGCAGAAGGTGTTCCAGCACTTCGCTAGTAGGCAACATCTCCAAACCTTTTCTATTTCTTCCCATAAGCTATTCTCTAAAGCTCTTGAGCAACATTGTTAGTCACAGCAATGACCTCACCCTTCTGGTACCAAATTAGACTAAATGCCTTTTGAATAAAGGGATGTGCATGAGTCTTCGGGGGGGATGACAGGGACAGAATGTTATGGTTCTCATATAATGTTGATAGACAATAGTGATTCTAAATGATAGTTAAACCTGCATTATAATGTTGAAGTTGTGAAATGTTAATAAGCATGTCTTTGTATCTGGAAACTGGTTTAAAGAAGTACGTCTAGTTGCCAAGTTGCCAAGGGGTGGATTGCGATGGTTGACAGATTTTGTCAACTTGAGATGTTGGAAGCTTGGCTGGATCAGCTCAGCAACTCTATGCCTTAAGGTGTGGAGGCCCCTCTCTGGTGGGGAGGGTTGGGGAGGGGCAAAGGAGAGGCAGGGAAGGGCAAGGAAGGTCCATCCTAGAATGACTTGAGAAAGGCTTGATAGTGGCTGCTGCTCCTTCCTCTGCTCTTCGCTGTTTTCCACCTCCATGAATGGCTAACTTTTGCCTTGTCCTACTCTGCCCTGGAGCCAGCCAACTATGGATTGAAACCTCCACTAACTGTGACCTAACTAAACTTTTCCCTTCTTAATTTTGGGTATCTGGTATTTTGTCCCAGCTATGAGTGAAAAGACAGCAACTCAATGATTTCAGTGGAAGTCAAGAACTATAGTAAGGTGCCATGACTTTTGGCATTTCAGTAGCTTTTTATACCCATGTTAACTGTTCCTACATCTCTGTTATGACATGAAATAAAACTTATGGAGTAAAATTGTCAGTGTGCTTCTCTTTGGTAATAATTACCAAAGGTTGTCCCACTTGCCAGCTAAGGTAATCAAAGAGGAAAAACCTAAAGGACAGAGGGGTGATAGCTACTAAGCACAGGGAAAGTAATCTGCATTTCTGAGTCCATGGTGGTGTTCCTGTTCCATTAACCACAGCACACAAGTAGCACAGCAGATGCCGAGATAGGACCCTGGTTTATGTGGCATAAAATGCAATTTCTTTAGCATTTTTGTACTATTTTTGAACTCTACTCATCAATTCTCTTTAGAAATGAGATGCTCTTAGCTTGAATCCTGGATGTTTTCCATAATTTCATTAAGCCACGTGGTAAAAGGCCCACCTGAGGATTGTTGTCAGCAGCATAAGAGGAAGAACTGGAGAAGCTGTTTGGCGAAACTGTTGGAGCTGTTAGAAGCTGCTGGCTCTCTTGGGCTATTCTGCTGGAGGACCTTGTTATGCTGACTTTCCTGATGAACTTTGCAGTTCTTGTCAGTGGAAAATCTTGGGACCTTCATTGTCGTTGAGCATGTCTACAGTTCATTTTGCATGGAGCTCTGGTCCTCATCTTCAGCATCACTTCCTGGCTCCTGAGGGTAAGATGGTACACTTCCTGGCTTCTCCTCATGGAGAAGCTTGTCCTATTGCCTTTCCTGATGGAAACTCAACTTTCCTTATTAGTGGAGGAGCTCAGAACCTCGCTATTGCTGTAGATAGCTCTGGTACTTGTGGGGGGAGCTCTGGTACTTACCTTGAGTGTTGCTTCCTGGTTCCAGTTCAGATCCCTCAGCCTGCTGGTGCAGATCCTTCACCCTGCTGGCCTAGACTGCCTAGCTTCCACCACTGACCTTTGGGTTTTTCCAGCACAGATCTGTGAAGTGGGCCTGCATGAGACATTGTTGTGGACAGTAGGCCTCCAACTGGACTTACAGGAGGCATTGTTATGAGCTCTTGGTATTCAGCTGAACTATGAAGGGTATTAGGATCTTGGCCCTCAGCAGGATACAGGTGTGGACAGATTTCATGCACTCTTTGTATATGATTCTTTGGGTGATTATAAAATAATCTTATAAAATATGTCTTGTATTTTTTACTTTGCAAAACCCCAAACCACAACACATCCTTATAAAAATGTAATCATACTAATTTTCTGAGTTCATAAAAAACACAGTTCAACTTAAATTAAACACTCTGTAACAATTTTCTGTGCCAGAGAATCTTGGAGAAGTTCAAAGGCTTGAAATTCTGGGTAGCTAATCTCACTTTAAAACTGAAGTTCAGGGAGGGCAAGCTAACTCTCCCAAGGCTGCACAACTAATAAATCATCAGCAAAAGAGGGCTCACTCACCAGATAGTGGCATCCTATTTTTAGGTATTTACTTAGCAATATGAAAGCATATATACAAATATTATCTATATGGAGACGTGTGTGTGAATGGTCACAGCAGGTGTTTGTGTAATGACCAAAGCCTGGCAACAACCCAAATGACCATGAATCAGTGAGTAGAGTTGGTACCACTATACGACAGTGTATTTATTGTAATATAAACTTAATAATACAAAAGAACATACTGGTTTTTTTTTCTTTTTTTGAGACAGTGTTTTGTTATATAGTTTGGGCTGGCCTTGTGCTCACTTTAGTAGCCTCCAGGCTGGTCTCAAACTCACAGCAATCCTGCTGTCTCAACCTCCAGAGTTGTGGGATTACAGGCATGCTCCACAACATCTGGTTCTGGGGATAGCCTGGCATGCAGGGCCAGAGAGCAAACTCAGGAACTTGCACCTGCCAGGTAGTGCTTATGCCTCTGAGCTATCTCCCCAGCCCCATAAAAAAGAACATAGTGTTGATACATACAACAGCATAGTTAAATCTGAAAAACTACGCTAAAGATAGTAGACATAAGAGAACATATTGTCTACCTACAATTACATGAATTTCTAGAAAGGGAGATTCTAAACTATAGTGGAGGAAATAACTAGTTGCTACCTGGGCTTAGGGATGGGGTGGATGATTGACTAGCAAAGGAAACAAGGACATTTGGGAAGGTAATAGAAATGGCTTTTATTTTGATGACTTAGGTGGATATAGGCTGTACCAATCTGGAGAAACTCTATTACATATCCTACAACATGTGGGTTTTAATCATATGTAAATTATAACAATGACATTGATTAACAATTATATTTCTAGCATTAGATTTCAAAAATCTCAGACAGGACTTCCTCACTGTACACACTTCAAGTTTAATAACAGATCCAACAAATTAGAATCTCTGGAATGATGATCACATAAATATATGCTGAAAAATCTTTATAGATGATTCACATGGACATCACTTGTGAAGAACCACACTTGCAGAGGAAAGATGACAAATTAAGAAGTTGTAGTGAATTGAGTACTCAGGTCATAATACAGTTTGCATAAGATGACGGTATTTTTGTAAGCACAATAAATATATAGATATATATGTATATGTCCTTAGAAACTATATGCAAGAAACTGTGTTTATGAAAATCTTTATGTGATATACTTTGCTTTTCTATATATTTAAATTAAAGATTATATCGTACTTTAACAGTGAGAAAAATGAGTTATTATAAAATTAGCATATGAAAACATAAAGAAGACATAAAATTGACAGAGGCCAGGTGGATTGAATCATAAACAATGGTGAAAGATTTGGCCTTCGATAAAAAGGAATGATACCCATTCTATATAGATGGTAGGAAAATGACAAACAGATACATCGGAAGCTTTGGGATCAGATTTACTGTTTTTCCTGTGCAGCAGGCGATAGGGTCTGCTGTTGGGAAACACAGAGGGAGGAGTCATAAAGGCTGCATATATTTGATGTGGGGTATCAGTCACTCATCCTTTGCCTTGGCCATCCAGGTTAATATCAGAATCTGTGGTCAGCATCAGGTTGCAGTAGTTTGATCCCCACAACACTCTAGGCAGATAAAAGTGCCCTGAAGCCATACGAACAGAAAAAAAAAATCCTTATTCTCTTTTAGAATACTTTGCCGAGTTTACACACCTATAATATTCAGATAACAGAACTTACCAAA
>NDGN011300189.1:0-17743 GCA_002564285.1 Tympanoctomys barrerae
CCCAGCACCACATGCCAGCCAGCCCCGCCCCCTGGTGGGCTGAGCTGGCCTCTCTCTCTCTCTTTCTCTCTCTCTCTAATAAATAAATAAATAATGTTAAAAAAAGAAAGCCTGAGAACAATTTCCCATGTATTTGAAGCTTGTTCCTTAAAACTATATAGCTTAATTTTTATTTTTTCTGTTAAGTACTCACAAAATATGCTGTCTTGTATAATAGACTGAACGTTTTCATTATCAGTGTTACCCCATCTGACCCAAATAATTCCTACTCTTATACTTGTAATGCCTCTTACCCTGAAGAGTGTCCACCATCAGGCTTTGTTTGGTTCCTGCACAGTTGTGTTCCAGATTCAGTGAGGCAAGGGAGTACGGGTGCCTGGTATGTTCTTCCCACCCCACTGCAGCCTCGCAGCTCCTGCTGACAGTGTCAGTCGGGCCAACAAGGGTGGCGCCTCAACCCCACAGCCCTGCAAGGAGGGCTCAGCGTGGGCACCGCCGCGGCTGGTCCTCAGGTAGCCCTTTGCTCTGTACTCTACTTGGAGAACTAATAGCACTCCAGAGGGCGGGAGGCAGAAAGTCCCCTGGGGGTCCTGGACAGTGGCCATTCTTGTGGTTCCTGGACCAGATGTTCTTTGTGAAGGATAGCGTCACAAAGACGTCCCTGGTTCAGTGACGCTGGCCTGGAAGATGGCACTGTGTCCCTTCAGAGATCGCCTCTCGTGTGTGTGCGCCTTCCAAAGCAGCCCCACGATCTGCCTGGCGGCGGCGGCTGCTGCTGCTGTAACTGGGTCCCCAAATTGGACGCTGTACTGTGTGGGATTCTGTACTGTGGTTTGCACATTCCACAAGGATAAGGGTGCCGGCTGATGATCAGCAGAGAGGGAAGAAGCCCCTGGAATACCTGTGAGGGTCAAGCCACTGGCCCTCGTCCAGGTGGCCACTTCTGTGTGCTTTACGTTAAGTCCTTGTGCATGACAAAGAGGTTGCTGCATAGAGGTTGCTGCAGGTTATCCAGTGAGAGGCAGCAGGAGCCAGTTGGCCTTGGTAAGTGGCACGCCCATGTCGTGCCACCTGCGTGGTGCTAGCTGCGCTGCGCCCTGTGTCAGTTCCCTGCCTGCCCTGCATTAGCAAGGGTCCCACAGGCGAGGTGCCCAAGGACTGAAGTGCGTTTTCACCCCTCCAGCTCCTCCCAAGCCGAGGTTTGGCAGAAGCGGTGCCTTTGAGCAAGCCACAGCTGCTGCTGAGCAACCTCGGAGCTTGAACCTTGCTCACGGCTCCCAGAACAGCTCGCCCTCCACGTGCAGCTGGGGATGGCAGTGGCACCCTCTGCAGACAGCCCAGCGTGCCTCCCGCGTCCCGTGTCAACTGAGGGGTTGCGACCTGGTAACTGACCTGGAGGAGGAGGGCGGAGGCCCACGCGGTGGCTGGCTGGGTTCACCGAAGCTGTGACACACAGGTCGTGTAACAGATACTGGTGGCGGTTAACATGTTTATGTAAGAGCATTAATTCGGAATATGGTTCTGGCCTCTTCAGAGTAAGCCTTCAGGTTTGCTTGGCCAGTACTTTTCAGTTAGTGGTTAAACGCTAAAGCACCAGGTTTGAGCCTGGCCGTGGCTGCCAAGAACCTAACTTGAATGGTTTAGCTGAGGCCACAGCTGCAGAGGTGCAGAGGGGCGGTGGGGGCAGTGCGGGGCAGTGCGGGGCAGTGCCGCCGCCTCGCGTTGGAGCTGGGGAGCCGCGGCCGCGGTAGCTGTCGGTCTCTGTAGTATTTAGAGGTAGTTCACTACAGAAGTTAAGTAAACAACTACAAGCCATCCAGGAAGCTAGAATAGGCCTTTTGCTGAAGGACTGTGGCCTGCCCAAATTACAAAGCCCGAGCTAGCGATTTGTTTTTAACTGCATATTACAGGAGCTAGCGCAAGTACCTCGGCGCCACTTCAGGACGTGGACGCGCCTGGCAGGGTGAGGCTGTCCTCAGCCTCCCTGCCCTCATGTTTTGGCCGCCCCTGCGAACGTTTCCCTCTCTGCACTTTCATGCAGTCTCGGCGCAGGTCAGACGTGGCGAGTCGTGGAAATATGCAATTATTTTTGGCCAGATTGTGTTTCCAACTCGGGAGGCTCCACAAAGACTGCAGCACCTTTTCTGCAGCTTTACCAAGTCTCCGTCGGCCTAAAGAAGCTCTCCTGGGATGTCCTGGGCTAGCGGTGCTGCAGCCTCTCCGCGTGGCGCTGAGGTCGCCCCTGGCCGCCAGGGGGCGCCACTGCACCGGCGAGGTCGTACCGCTAAGTTTGCAGCGCTCGGGGCGCTGAACTGTTACTGCACCTAAAAGCGCAGGGAAAGTTGCTCCACGCGTTAGCCCCAAGGCACGAAGGCACCCAGCCCCGGGGCTGCAGAGGCGCCCAGGACTTCCCCGGCCGGCTCGGGCGCGCGAGCGCGGCACTCTGGCCCCTCCCCGCGGGCGGCTGCTCCTCCCCTGGGTGGGCCCGGCTCGGTTTCTGGCGGGGTGATTTGCATAGAGGAAACTGCCCGCAGTGGCCGCGGCGCGGAGCTGGCTGCGAGGAGCTGCCGGCCAGGGGGCGTGCGCCGCAGCGCTGTCCGCTGCAGCCCGGAGGCCGACCCGCGTCTCTCGCTTTCGCCTGCGTCCTGCCGCGCTCCAACCCTCCGCGCCCTCGCGAGCCGCCAGAGACATGAGCCCCGGGGAGCGCGCGGGCGGAGGCGGCCACGCGCACAAGAGCAGCCCCACGGGCCCCGCGACGACGGCCGGGGCGCGGGCGGCCGGCGCACTGTGCCTGTTGCTCTCGCTGGGCTCGGCTGCCGCCTGTCTGCTCCTGGGCGCCCAGGGCGCCGCGCTGCGGGCGCGGGTGGCGGCCCTCGAGGAGGAGCGGGAGCTGCTGCGGCGCGGGGGCCGGCCGGACGCGCTGGCCACCTGGGCCGAGCCGCACCTGGAGCGCCTGCTGCGGGAGGTGAGCGCGGGGCGGGCGCTGCCGTCCTGAAGGGGTCGCAGCTGCTCCCGTGGCCGGGGTAGTGGAGGCGCCTGGCCGCGGGCACAGTGTGGCCTCACGCCCCGCGCGGGCCGTGCCGGGCCGCGCCTCTCCAGGACAGCGAGGGGGGTGGACTGGACGGGGTCATCGGGCTGAGAAAGCTCAGCCCCAGCCTCGCTGCGGGTGCTGCGCTCCGACACTGCTTACCACCCAGAGCCAGGCTGGCTCTCCACTCCGGCCCGACCGCAGCGGCCGGCAGCCACAGGACAAGGCCCGTGTAGGTCACTCATCAGCCCTCGGTTTCCAGGAAAGTTCGGAAGCAGCTTCATCCTGGAAGCGCAGGGCTGCAGCAGGCTGAGGCGCAGACCCACCTGAGCGGCCCTGGGGAGCTTGGCGGGGTGGGGAGGAGAAAGCTCCAGGCCAGATTCCTGGACCCTGGTTTCAAGGGATGCCATCTGGTCCGTGGGGTGCAGCATATCCCAAGTTGCTTCCTCCCTTGGTGAAAATCCCACAGCCTCGGAGGGGTGCTCTGCAGCCCGAGCGGGTAGCTTGCTGCTGTATCCTAGCAGGAGCCCAGGTGGAGTGCCAGGCCTTCACCTCGGTCACCGGCCGAGGCTCACCCTTCTGAGTAGCAGTCCTCCACCGTACCCTGGTGCCATGCCCTGGTCCCCTGGTGCTACCAGAGCCTTCCTCCTCCCTTGGTAGGTGGCTGCCCATGAGAGTGCCCAGGTGCATCCTCTGGGGAAGTGGAGGGTGAGGTGGTGCTCCCTGGCCGAGGTGAGGGTGGGCAGGTGTCACCCCTATTCCCCAGACAGCGCCAGGCTTGCTCTTTATTCATATATTGAGTTATGAGGACTCTGGTGGGGCGCGCTTGGCATGTGGGGACGGCTTCCCTCCAGCGTCACGTGGATAAATGCTGAGCTGAGGGCCATGGCTGAATGCACGTGCAGCCTGGGGGACTGGAAGGAGATGGGGCTGGGCTTGTCCTTGCACCTCATCCTTAGTCCATTGAAGCCAACCTTCCCGTCTATTCTTGGTCTGGGCAGTGTGGCCGCTTCCTACCCTGATTCCCCCTTTAGCCCCAGGGGGCCTTCAGCACCCCAGCCCCCCGCGGGCAGCCCTCTGATGGTATGGGGCCGCCCTCACCCTTCGCCACCTCCGACCGATGCGCAATGAACTCATTTCCTCAGGTCCGGGAAGGTCCTACCTGTGAGTGCTGCAGCTACCGCTGTTCTTTCTAGCAGAGGCCCTCCGAGTGAGTGAAAATAAATCACAAACTCCAGTGGAGTCCGTCAGAAACCCTGCTAACACCTTCTTACAAGGAGCTCACGCGCTGGTGTCTGGGGCGGCGGGTGCGGAGGGGAAGCGCTTGAGCGGCCGGAGTGGGCCTGCGGTGTTGACCACGCTTGTGCGCGCCCGCCGCTCCTTCCTCGCCCTCCTTTGCGTTCCTTCCCTTCTTCCTCTCTTCCGGCTTGTGCCCTTTCTCCGCTCCTCTTGTCTTCCTCTTTCTCCTCCTCCTCTTCCTGCTTGTTTCTTCTCCTCCCTCTCTTCTCTCCTCCCCCTCTTCTCTCCTGGTTGGAAAAGCAGAGAGGAAGCGGCCCTGAGAGCCCCCCTGGGGGGTTCGCTCTGCCTTGCAGTACGCTGCTGTGTCTGGACGCACTGTGCTTCGACTCAAGCCTCCGTTTCCCTCCCAGGTGGCCAGTCACAGGTGGCCTGCGTGGACACACGTGGCACCGCGCACCGCTCCCCCAGGACTCCATTCAGGACCTGGTACTGGCTCCCCGTGCAGTTGTCACTGGTGGGAAATGCAGCCTGGTGACAAGAGTCCCCTGGCTGGGACAAGTGGAGGAGTGGACAGTGCTTGTGGGGAGCCAGGAAAGGGCTTTGAGATAAGACATCAAATACCAAGCTGGAAACCTCTTCAGCACAGAGCGTAGGTGCTTGCCGTGCTTTTCGGTTCTCAGATTTGGCTCTTTGTGCTGGTGTGCGTGTGGCGATGGCCGCTCCCGTGCTGACCAGCGGACTAGCTGTGGGAGAGGCAGAGGCGGCAGGCGCCGTGTCCAAGCTAAATCCTTGCCAACAACTTCACTGTCAGGAGAAAATAAGCCAACAAAGCCACTGTTAACCAGGGACCCACGCCCCCCGATTCCCATGGGAACAGAACTGGGCCGTACATTTTTCTCGGTCCAGCTGATGTGCCTGATTATGGAGATATAGAAGCCATAAAGAAGGAATATTTCATGTTATCTCATAATTATTAAGGACCTTTCCCATGATACAGAAGGGAAGAAATAGTTTTTAGAAAATGAAAACAAGATTTCTGGGCAAGGGCCATTAATGACAATATCTTCAGTGGGATCTGAAAATATTCAGGCACAACAAACCTCTGATAGTTTCCTTTTGAAAGTGCCTTAAGTAGGTTGTCTAATCAAGCCCTCCCTAGTCATGCCTCTTGTTACAGGGTCGAAAGCTTAGGTTGTGGAGGGAGGGCCCTGCTTTCACAGTGCAGCAAAAAAATGCAAGGCAAGCATTAAAGAAATGGTTAACAATGTTCAGAGGAGAGCGTTGCTGGCCTCCAGCGGACTTACTGTTGCCCTTAGCCTCTCGCTGTCTGGACCAATCAGTGTGACTTGCCATAAAACTCAGGTGCTTTACTTCCTATTGTCAACTATGTATCTTGATTAATTTACTGTCAAACCAAGCTTAAATACAGCTTTTTCAGCCTCTGATATAGTCTATCTACTTATCAGTACTATGCTATGTGCATTTTAATAAAGATACCTATTTTTAAATCTCGTGCATTATGGCTACATTTTGGTTCTTTGACAGTTCCTGGCTCCTGAGCAAAAAAAAAAAAAAAAACTAAACTAAAAAATGTTCCTTCCAATTATTTCCTGGCAGGCAGACTTACTTTCTCTATCCTTTTCTTGCCTTAAAAAAGCTTTTTCAAAAGGCGGACAGCAGTTTGGTAGAGCTTAATGGTAACGGCCGCACATTTAGAACAACTGTTCTGGTTTAGAACCGGTGACCGCTGGTTGGCTCAATGCATCTGTTTCAAAAACGCTTTTTGGGGTTCTTGAGTTGGACATTTCTGTGTCGGTTCTGAAGAGTGGAGGTGTGGCTCCTGGATGTGGGCTCTGGAGGCTGAGTGAATTCTTAGCAGGAGGTGGAGGGGTGGGCAGATGCTGCTCACGGCTTCCCATCAGCTGGCAAGAGCCGGGCCCCTGGTGCTGCTGTTCACTAGCTGTCGTGCCAACTTCTTCTTCCTGACCCTCAGTCTCTTGCACCTGAACATGTGTGGGGCTGAGCGAGTCAGCTCATGTACAGGAAAGACCTGGTTGGTGCAGGGCTTGAGTATAGTTGGAGTTTGTCCCCAAGTTCTGTGTGCTGGAGGCCCCCCCCACCCCCCCACCCCGCAATGATGGGACTAAGAGGTGTTGTGTACTGTTAATAAGGGGCCCGCCTACTGCGAGGTCCTGAGCTCAACTGAGGATGTGCCTTAATGACATTAAAGTCCTTAGATCAGTAGAGGACTGTGGGTCCCCAATCCCACTCTGGCTTCCTGTTTTGCAGCATAATCCCTCTGTGTCATTTATTCCCACTACAGTGCCATTTGGCATTAGGCCCTAACCAGAGGCCAAAATAGTGAAGCCACGCAATCCTGGACTTTCAGCCTCCAACACTGAGCTAAATAAGCTTTTCTTTATATAGTATCCTGCCTCAGCTATGTAGTTATAGTTACAGAATACTGATTAATACAGCCTCTAAATATGCTTTTGGTAGCAGTGATGGAATACCTGGTTGTTTAAATGTTCGCTGTTACTGAGTTTTCTTGCCTAAAAAAAAGAGCCTGAAAGACAGACAGAGGATTTGGCTACGTTAGTGACTTGGCTTCACCGTTCTCTGGCCCTTTCTGCATGGTGGAAGATGCTGCTGAAGTGCCATCCTTGCATCTTCATGTGGACTAGCTGGGGAAGGGAAGGTAGCAGGAGAAAGAGCTTTCTTCTTTAGGACTATTCTCTTTTATTAAAATCAGTAGAGAAACTTTTCCAACATCTTTTGGCAGAATTTCCCTTTAGCCGCCCACCAGGATAGGTCACATGGTCGCCGTTGCCTCTCATTGGCAAGAGTGAGGGGGCTGCCAACGCACACTTTGGCCAATCTTGACTCCTCCTCCAGGCCGGGCACATTGCACTGGGACAGAATTGAAACTTTGTTAGGGAATGAAGCTGGGTAGAACTACCGGGGCGCAGCCAGCCATGCTAGCCAGATGCCCCAGAACCCAGCTCCTGCTGCCCCGGAGATGGGGTGGGCGTGGCCGGCCCCCGCCTTCCTCACCACGCTGTTCCTCTGTGCTGCTGTCTCCCCAGCCCCATGCACTGGGAGTCCTCTGCAGCCCTAAATTCCATCTTTCTTAGGCCCCACTATGTTTGCCCAGTTCTGCCTCCAGCCATAATTGAAGGGAAACTTGGGGAAAGTTGATGTGTTTGGGAAGGTCTCTAGCAAAGTTCTCTTCTTTGCAATCATGTTACTTTGTTTCCTGTTACTATAACAAAATAGCTGAGTCGGGGTCACTTGTAAATACCACAGGCTTATTGAATTCATAGCTCTGGAAAGTCTGACTGCACGGCGCCAGCTCTGTGAGGGCCCTGAGCATCGAGACGGACAGCTTGGTCTGTCAGAGTGGGCCCAACAGGACGAGACACTGGTGAGACAGGCAGTGGGGGCGGGGAGAGTTCTTTACCATGATCCTCTCAGCAGAACTGGCTCAGAGGTCCCTCTAGCTGCCTTCACCCCCTCTGCTAGCGACCTCAGGACCTGTCTTTGGGCTCTACCTCTTGAAGGTAGTTAACATCACCATGGAACAGGGCGAGCCATACCACACGCACGTCTGTGTGTGGCCACGGCACGTCAGCAGCTTCTGGTCTTTAACCCCTGAGCGGATGCTCTGGGACCCCACAGTGCTGGGTTGTCGTGGTCCCCATTCTCCACCAAGATGCGGATGGTGACTCGCCCAGGCCACGCAGCGCACACCCGGGCTCTTCGGGGCTGCAGGGGCCCTTGGAAGAGCATCAGAGGGCAGGTTTCCTGTCCAGCCCGGGGCTGTGTGCTCATGCCTGAGTTAGGGCCACTTGCCCCGGGGACCCAGGTTCCTGTGTCCCATTTCATCAGCTTCTCAGGGAGCATTCTCAGGAGGAGAGGACCCTATTTCTCTGTGGCCCACTTGTAGACTCTGTGGGGTACCTTCAAGCCCAAGGACCTGAAACAATGAGGTGCTCATGGCCAGGAAGGAGGTCGCCACAGCTTGGGGCAAGGTTGTGCGTTTTGAAGAGGAAAATACCACAGAGTGTAGGGGAGGAGTCAGAGGCCACTTCTGCTGGCCGAGGTAGCGTGTCTGACCCCTCAGTTCTCTGGGTGCGAGACAAGCTCGTACTCGGTCTTGTCCTGGGCACCAGGCCTGGATGAATAGCCGCCGCAGAAAGCAAGGATTGTGTGATACTTGGTAAACAGGAAGCGTGAGTCAAGGACACGTGCTAAAGCACGGCGAGGCTGACTCTATGGAGGCAGCGGTGCTGGAGATAGGGACCAGGGCAGCAGGGTTCGCGGGGTGGGGCAGTCGGGCCTGGCTCAGCCCAGCTCTGAGCACAGCGAGGGCACCGTGGCACAGACGCCCCATCAGAGTTTTATTAGCCTAGCTGGCTGCACAGGCCACAGTTTTTTGGGGAAAGTTTCCTACTTCCACTATCTTGTGGAATATAGAATCACTGCAAGAAGCAGGTGTTTAGGGCTCCGGCATCTGTGCCTGCCTGCTTGGGGTTGGACTGGCGACTGAGTTCAGGCCTCACAGGCCCGGTGAGGCTACACCATGGAGCCGCCGCCCAGCCAAGGCTTTGCTTCTTGTTTCAGCGGTAGACATTCAGGTTGCCTGTGGTGTGTTCATTTCTCTCCTGTGATGCTGGAGGCCGGCCGGCGCACTATTGGGAAGTCTTGCTACAAGTCTGAAGACAGGGAGAGTAGATCATTTGTCTTTCAGTTGGCTTTGTCATTGGCGAAAGCGATGACAGATAAAGTTTTATTGCACAGTTTGGGAAGTCTGAAGATTTCATCTCAGAATCGGGCTGCATTGGAGGTTTGGCGCTGAGACCTTTCGCGACCTGCTTGGAGCAGCACCGGGCACCGTGCCTGGCCCACACCACGACTTCTAATTATTTTGAATGAATGTAACTAAATGTGAAGTTTCTTGGAGGCCACACACAACCTCCAGCTCTTGCCGCCCTGGACTTTCTCCATGTGTAGAGTCAGGATTAATCTTGAGCTGTTGACACAGTGCGCAGGAGACAGCCTCCGTCGTGTCTGGAAATGTATTTGAGGACTTCGCGTGAGCCACGGAGCGAAACAGACGCTCCCAGATGGAGCTGCCAGGAAACCCGAGCAGCGCGCTCCCGGAGCGGTGGGGGACGTCTGAAGCCCTCCGTGGGCGCTGAGGACAGAGCTCAGGGACCACCGCGCTGCGCCCTCTCACCCTGGGACGGTGCGGCCCCTGCTGATCGCAGCCCACCGCCTGAGCGCTGCGCCCGCATCCTTCCCGCCCCCTGGGTGGAGTCCCGAGGGGTGCGGTGATGCGGCTCCGAGGGCAGGAGCGCGCAGGTGGCACAGGTGGCAGGGAAGGTGGCAGCGGTCGCAGCTCCCCACCCGTCACCTCCCAGCCACGCGATGTGGGCACTGCGTTTCTAAGCCTCAGTGTGCCAAACGCCAGGTAGGGGCGCTGGGAGTCTCCTCACGCAGTTTCTGCAGCAGCGAGTCGCGTGGCCGTCGTAGCCCTCCGCCGCACACTCGGACTGCTGCCTCAGTCCAAATCTACCAGGGGTGAGGGCCCTTGTGTGCTGGCCGGAGAGGGGCGCCTTGGTCCCGGCCGACCTCGAGGTCCTTCCACGTGGGGATCCTGCCGTCCCGGAAAGGCAAGCAGATGCAAAAAGATATTAACACACCTCCAGCCTCGGAGCAAACGGGCAGGGAGACACGTTTGGTTGGTGAAAGAGGACTTGGCTCCTAGCCCACATTTGGGGTCATTCATTTGATCAAAATTTGATTAAAATTCGTTTAATTAAAAATTTCATATTTATGACCAAAATAAAAGTCTAACTTCATGAAAGTAATCATGTGGATTTCTTGTTGTGAAAGGGCACACCAACACCTAATACATTTGACTTCATTAATGAGATAGTCTGTTTTTGCGAGTATGCAGTGTGGCACGAACACCTCCGGAGGCTGGTGATGGCCGAGCGCTGGGGCGTGGCACAGCCGCGTGGGCTGCGCTGGAGGCCGAGGAAATGTACCTCCTGGTGCCGCCCTGAAATTGGTGGTGGTGGGGGGGGTACTTTCAAACGGCAGTGTGAACTTCCAAAGCTGAGTTTGTTTCCAATTTTGAGTTGTGAAATAAATCATGAAGCAATTAGGATACATTCTGGCATTTTAAAAAGACAGTTTAAATGAAATCTACTCAGCTTTGTTCCTCCAGGGAGAAGCACAGTGCAGAGAAAGCAGGGTCTGCTCGTTTACTTGAACTGTGCTGTTTTTGTGGGTATGGGCTGCGTTTGGTGTGATTGGAAGAGGGACAAATTCTCACAATGGGCTGAGGGCGTGGGCGGGCGTGAGCTGGTGGTGTGCATGTGTGTGCGCATGCACTCGTCTGCAGATGTGTGAACACGTGTATCTTGTGTGAGTGGGTGTGCGTACATGCTCACGAGTGAGTGCGAATGCAGGCATGTGCTGGTGTGCGTCAGTGCATGCATGTGTGTGAGAGTCGGTGTGTGTGCACATTTCTGTGTGCACGATGACGTGCACACGAGGTGTGCAATGCGGCGTGTGCATGAATGCACTCCCAGGGAAGCTGTCAGGGAACCAGCAGCGTGAGGGCCGCGTGGCTCGGGATTGCGACGTAGAGGGCTGCCCCCCACGTTCCCTGGAGAGCTCCCCGCTGGCTGTGTGGCTCGCGCTGGGCGCCAGAGACCTGGGAGCCATGGGTTTGGGTGTGGAGCCGCCCCAAGGCTGGCCGGGGTCCTGGCTCGACTCATGGGCTCTTTCTAACCCTCAGCTTCCTCTTCTGGGGAGCTGCGTCACTGTGTCTCTTGCCCACCCCATGACTGTCCTTCCCAGGACAGCTGGCTGGCCCTGTGGAGCCGCCTGGCTGCTTCCTCCCTGCTCCTGCCCTGCTCACCCTGAACAGCCAGAGCGAAGGAGCCTTCCCTCCAGAGGACCCCTGCTCCTCCTTCATCCCTGTCCTACATCGAGGCTTGAAACCAGGAATGGGAGACACCCACGAGGAGGACATCAGCGCAGGCCCGTCCCAGCCGCGGACAATGATGCCCGTGTTTCTGTCATCCAAGGCCTGCCGAGGTCAGAGCCTTGACACAGGGCGGGGCGCCTGCCACACAGGCTGGTTTCATTCAGGGTGGACCCTGGGAGGCTGTTTGGCCCTTTGGCATGTTCTTTATGCAGACGGCCACTTCTGTGCCTTAGCACGTGGCCAGCATTGTGTCATCACATGAATGTGTGCGTTTGTCTCTCTGCGAATCCATTGCTGGGCACTCGGAAGGCGTACACTGTCCATCACAAATGAGGATGCTGTGGCTTGTTTGCGCCTGTCCTGCTGTGGATCCCTGCATTCATTGTTCTTGCAGATGAACCTGGAGCAGATCCACCCAGCAGCTCAGAGCCGCATGATTAACTTTTGAAGAAACTGTTCAATTGCTGTTCAAAGTCTGCATCGTTTCTATGTTCCAGTTTTCATATATCTTCCCCCCTCTGCTTTAAGGTTCTTTTTTGTCATTAGTTTTAAGCCTTCAGATTATGACCCATCCTGCTGCTAATTTCTTATTCCTTCTTGTGTTTGGGTCTCATTGTGATTATTGGATCTAAGTGTTTAAAGTTGTTAGCAGTTTGGAAATGTTTTCTTTGCATGACAGTACCTGGGATTGAACTACATCCCTAACCCCATTTTACAACAGCATCTTGCTGAATTACCCAGGCTGGCTTTGACGTTGTGACCCGCCTGCCTCAGCCTCCCAAGCAGCTAGGGTTGTACACGTGAGCCACCAGCCTGGCTGGAAACATAACCGGCCTTTCATTTGGAATAGTTTTTCTGTTCTGTTCTCTGATTCCCTCTGGCAGCTCCAGTTCCGTGTAGTTGGGCCACTCAAAGTTCCACCATTCACCGAGCCTCTTCTCTTTTGAAAAATTCCCTCTGTGCTTACCTGGACACTTTCTATTGCTGTCTTCAGGTCACTGGCTTTCCTTCCTCCAGGCTGACCTGCCAGTGGTCACCCGAGCGTAGTTTTTCATCTCAGACGCGGTGCTCTTGCCTCTAGAATTTCAAGTTAGGTCCATGTACCCCGCTCGTCAGTTTGAACACAGACAGCTCAGACAAAACTACTCTCGGGTTTTCTGTGCTGTTCTTCATGTCTTTGGCATTTTGGCGTTTCGCTTGATTTTTTGGCTTATTATGAGGCCTCATTTCCTTTTGGTCATTTCTGTTGGGTGGCAAGATTCTTCTATTTCTAGAAATATTCCTGAGCTTTGTTATGTCTAGTTTGATTGCTTAGAAATGCAGCTAGTTGTATGCTGCTTTGTGGGGGAGACGCTGTGGGAATAAGGGGCGACGCGTCCAGCACAGGCGTCAGGAAGAGCATGTGCACTGACCTTCGGGGCCTCTCGTGTGGACTCTCGACGCAGCTGGCGTATGCAGGGACGCAAGTGGCAGCGCGATAAGAAGCACAGCGAATGGCTGCATTTTTATCAAAATCTTTTCGGGAGCAGTTCCGGAAGTCCTCTTCGCGGGGTCTTTCGCTGCACTGGTGTGGCTGCCTTGGTCCTGGCTTCACTCAGCATCTGCCCTTAGCTGTCATGGTCATTCTGACTTCGGGGAGGAGCCAGAGGTCACTCATGCCAGAGCCAGAGGACGCGGGGGAGGGGGACGATACGCTGTGGCGCCTCATGAGCCTGCCTTTCTGAGTGTGTAGCAGGTGTGGCGTGCAGTCACCGCACTTTTTGATCATGCCTTGTAAAGACAAAAGAGGACTTCCAGAACTATTTCAGAGAGTGGCAAGAATGATAAGTATGTATAAGATGAGGGTGGGCTATTTTGAAGGAGATTAATGACAATTTACTGTCATAAAATTTAAAAATTTGCCTGGCATGATGGTGCGCATCTATAATCCCAGCACTCAGGAGGCTGAGGCGGGAGGATCGCTAGGACTTCAAGGCCAGCCTGGGCCACAAAGTGAGCTCAAGGCCAGCCTGAGCTGCCTACGAGACCCTGTCTCAAAAAGACAAAAAAAAGAAAAAAACCTTTTTAATTTAAACATACATTGCGCATTTTGATCACCCTTTTAATGAAACTCTTGCTGGTCTAACATAACATATTATTTTGTGGTGATTTTGTTTTTACTCTAAGAATGTACTCACTGTCTCTGGCAGGAATGTAAAGTGGTTCAGCCAACCTGGATAAAATTTTGACCCTCAAAAAATTAAGTCAGAAATGACCATATGACCAGCAAAAGGTGTGGAACTAGGTCCTCAGATAAGCAGGGTCACCGCAGCATTATTTACAGAATGCAAAGGCAGAGGGGAGCCTCGATGTCACCAGCAGACAAGCGGCAGGCGCAGTAATGGCACAGCGCAGCCTGTCTCGTCCCCCGGGAGGGTACAGCATGCGACTACGCTGGGCCAAGTGAGAGACGCCAGGCAGGAGAGAGTGCAGCTGCGCAGGTCTGCTCACGCAACAGGCCCCGAGCGGGCAAGTCCACAGCAGCAGCCGCAGCCGCAGGGTGGGGGTCGCCACAAGCTGCGGGGTGACTGTGGGTACAGGGCCTCCTTTTGGATGCTTAATGTACTAGACATCGAGTAGTCGCACAGCATCCTGAATCTACTTCATGGTACTGAATTGTTCTTTTTAAAATGTTTCAGGAGCTGGCTCAGTAGAAAGCGCTTCCCTGGCAAGCGCAAGGGCCTGAGTTCAATCCCCAGTTCTGCCAAAAAAAAAAAAAAAAAAGTTTAACTTCATGTTCTGTAAATTTAACCTCAGTAAACAGGAAGAAAAGAGTAAGCTGTTGAAAAAGATAACAAAGCTTGTGTTAGCTAGTGGGGAAGTGACCAGGAGTGTGCTAACTTTTTTTTTTTTTTAAACTGGACTCTAGACGTTGAATCCGATTTCTCAGTCTTTGCCTGTCCTGTCCGTTTCCTACTCCAGGACTCCACTGTTCTGTCCCCTTCATCGCGTGACCCTTGCATCTCTTAGTCTCTACTTTTCTGATTACACCTTTGAGACAGGGCGGCTGGGTCTGTGCCCCTCGGTGGGCAGTCTGGGGCTCTCATGCTTAGGCTGGGTCTGACTGACCCGGAGGAGTGTCGTGGCGGGGCACCACTGTTTTCATGGCATGGGGGGGGGTCCGTGGTGTCACGTGACTCACGCCTGGGGTCTTCATCAGTTGGTCTGTGGCAACGCAGCACATTGTAGGAGGAATACACGGCGGAGGCAGCTTCTCAGGCCATGGTGGCCTGCAGAGGGTCCCGCGGCCCTCTCAGGGGCCTGCCCCCAGGCCACCTAAGACCTCACACCCGCCCCCTCCCAAAGGTCCAACATGTCCCAGTAATGCCACCTCGGGCAGGGTCGTTTGGGGGATGTTACAAAGCCACACCCTAGCAGTAGTGTCTGCCAGATTCCTCTGTGTAGAGTTACTGTTTTCCTCTCTCTGTGCTTTGGAAGTGAGTCACTGTCCTGTGGTCAGAGAAAGGTGAACCCAGCTCCACTTCATGGTGGGAGAAAGCACATACTATTTGGAATTGTTCTGTAAGAAGCGCTGTCTCTTCTCATTTACTACCCTTGGCTCCTGAATATTCAATGTGTTCCTTGGGTTATGGTCCAGCCTATGTTGTTTATTTTGTTGCTTGCATTGTTTTAGTGCTGGCCGTTCTGAGCTTTCACATCGGTTCCTTCTCATTGCTCAACAATTCCTTTGTTTTTGCTGGTACTACAAGGGAATCCATTTTTATGCTTCCTGCCTTAGCCCTAGAATTAGCCATGTCTATAAGAAGCCCTGGTCCTGTCCTGAAGAATGGGATTAGAATCCAAGATCCGTGTGCTAGGTGGGCTTGTTCTATCTGGGTTCCATGTTTGCAGGCCTTCTCGGCAGATAGACACCAGGGATCAGACTCAGGAGCTGGCGCTTGCCAGGCAGGCGTTTAAGCCACTGAGCTGACTTCCCGGCCTGACACTCGTACACATTAACGTTTACCTGCACATGTCTGCTGTCATTCTACATATTTCTCTCTGTGTGCATACACATGACCTCGTACAATGTCTCAGGCTCTGACCCAGTGCCACAGGGCGCATGCCAGCCTTCCCCCTTCCTCTGGCTCTGACCCAGTGCCACAGGGTGCATGCCAGCCTTCCCCCTTCCTCTGGCTCTGACCCAGTGCCACAGGGCGCATGCCAGTCTTCCCCCTTCCTTACTTATAATTGCCTTCATGGTCAGTGATAAATCTTGTTCTTGCTACCCCTGCCTTATATACTTACGTGATATTACTTTCAAAAATTCTGATCTATAGCCGTGTAGGGAACAACTCTACCTGCTGCAGCACACTATTTATGTACAATTCCTTTCGTCTTCAAGCCCATAAATTTCAACTGAAACACAAGTCGCGCAGTAACGTAGGTCAGCCGCACTCTCTTCGGGGAGGCCACGGCCGCAGCAGCCCTCGCCTGTAGTGTCGGTTCTGCCTGCCAGCCTCCCGCGGCCAGCCTCGCTCTGGGAGCTCCGGCGAAAGCTGCTCATAGTTCATATTGCACACTGCTCTGGACGGCGAATCCCTTACCGTCCTGCTCAGTCTGTCTCGCCGGGATGTGGCTCACTTCTCTGTGGACTGGATCCACCCTGTGGATGCCACCCTGTGGCATTATTATGACAGAATCATCTGAGAAGATGACCCTCCTTCTGCAGGGCCGCAGGACAGCTCAACAGTGTCGTAGCGCCTCCGTCACTCTCCTCACGTAGGCATTGTATCATCACAGGAGGGGCAGGTACAGGACACTTAGATGTTTACACAGAGCACGCACATGAAGACAGCTCGCTACAGAACATCATCCCAGTGGTTCTACTTTATTAGTGATTTTTGTTCATCTCTTTCTGTGCTTTATTCATAAATTAAACTTTATCATAGGCATATACAAATGTATAGGAAAGGCGTAGTCTGCCTGGCGTCGGTAGTACCTGCAGTTTCGCTGGGGATCTTGGAATGTAGGCCCCACAGTAACTGGGGCGCTGATGGGCGGTTCTGATACAGGAGCCTCCCGCTGCAGTCTTCTTTCTGTGTTGGGCATCCCGGCATCCCGCGTGATCTTGTATTTTCACCAGAATCCACTAATGTTGCACTTTCTTATGTGCAGTCCTAGGGGTTCTGACAATACGCACTCGGTGTCCCCCAGCCAGTGCACACATACCACGTCCCTGTGGCCCTGAGACCTCCCCGTGCAACCCCTGAACGCCAGGCCTCATGTTCTCCCAGCCTTTCACAATCGCTGGCCTGATTTCTGTATAGTTTTTTGTCACCTGGTTTTTGATAGGAACTTTTAGGGCTTCTTTGTATGAGTGAACGTTACTTGTAAGCAGAGGTCATCTTGCTTTGTAATTGTAGTCAGTTGATACCAGGATTTGAATCCAGCCCTGAGGCTTCCCTAAGCCTCAACTTTCCGACCTGTAAATGGGAATAATAGCAGCTCCGACATGGCTACTGGGAGGACTGGGCGAGATGACAGCTGCCGGCACGGTGCCTGCCACGCACATAATCAGCAATCCTGAGAGCATCATGGCGGGTAGAACAAAGGAACGCTTAAGAGGCAGGAAACACCGCCTGCTTGGGCCCTGGAGCTGGGGGCACGTATGTGAGGCCCCCTTCTGCGGGTAGGAGGGGCAGAGGGCTTGGGGTGTGCTTCGGGGCAGCTTTTCCTCTGGCTTCTGCGGAGTGTGTGCTTTTGTGAGACGGACCCAGGACCGGCTGTCCAGGAGGCAGTCTGTCTGTAGTCTGAGATGCCCTGGCAGACAGAGTTCAGGGCTGCATCTTTGGGCCTCCACTTCCAAGCAGAGAGTCTACAGATTTTTGGTTTGTTTTTGACAATTCTACAAAACACAGAACTTCTAAAGAGGTTCGCCCTGATCTCAGTGCCACCTGGGTTTTGTCTTAGGAGTCCCTTCCATCCCTTATCTTCCAGTAGACATAGTCATTTTATTTATTGCATCGTAAACGCGATGCTTGTCGCGGTCTGGTCTTCATCCAGCTGTTTCCAATGTGCCGCTTCCATCCCGGGCCCCCACCCTTCATTCATCAGCATGCTGTTCTGCAGGAGCGGCTTCTTGAGGGGCGGCCCTTTCTGCTCCTGTCTGATTCCTTGGAACAGAGGAGTCCCCAGAGTAGGCGTTTCAGCTAAAAGCTGAGGTGTTTACTTAGGGCATTATTTGCAAGTTTTTACAGAATTCATTTTGCTTGTTTTTCTTTCTTTTTTTACAGGGACAGGTCTCAGTATGTCCCTGTCTGCTGCCTCAGCTCCCATGCAGTTGGGCCCCTCACTCCTGCCTCTTCCTCTCCTTTCTCTGCTCCTTCCTCTTCTTTTCCCTCCTCTTCCTCCTCCTCCTCCTCTTCCTTCTCCTCCTCCTCCTCCTCTTCCTCCTCCTCCTTTTCCTCCTCTTCCTCCTCCTCCCCCTCCTC
>NDGN011300245.1:0-13554 GCA_002564285.1 Tympanoctomys barrerae
TTAAAGGGAGGACTGAAATCTAATAAAGGTTCCATTGGGGATGGCAGGCCACAAGATAAGCAGCGCAGGGCCACGTGACTGTCCACTGGGGAACAGTCTAGCAGTTAAGCTAGACACCCACCACGACACATGGCCACATGGCCACCAGATGGAGAAAAGGGACGTGACACTCTTGCTGGGTGACAAGGTGGGGTGCAGGCCATCAGAGGAAGCAGAAACTCCCAGTCGGAAGGACTGTAAACCTCCTTCCACACAGGGAAACGGAGGCTCAGAGTCATTCACAAATTGATCCATTTATACAACTAGTCCAGCCAAAACTTGGAATCCAAAGTCAAGCCTCAGTCAGCGCACTAAGGGCAAAGTAGCACGAGGCTGCCGCATGGCAATGGCTCCAAGCAGGAGCAGAACTGGCGGAAGCCAGCGTGGAGTGAGGGACAGAGCTGCTCTATAGGAGGTGAAGTAGGCCAGGCGGGGTGAGGCCGGGAAGGAGAGCCCGAAGCAGGGGACTTGAAGACGCACCCTGGTTCGGATGCTGCAATGAGTCCTTTCCCCGTGAAAATCCACCGGGGCCACGTGCCAGGAAACGGAGAGGCTGCGAAACACCCTCATTTTTCCAGTGGTAAAGGGAGCACATGGCAAGAAAGCTTCACACCCCTTCTGGATTTCTTGTGTTCTAACCACAGAAACTGGTAAACCTAGAAAATAGACATGCACGGCACACTTGTGTGCACACCTAGACACATGCAGAGCATGTGGAGATGAGTTCTTGATGTCTTTAGGCTTTCCAGAAACCTACAAGCCTTCGGGTAAAATTGATATGGAAATAGCTGTAGCATTTCACTAGGGGTGTTGCAATAGCTTTTGCCAGCTGACCAAGCATGCTGGTTAAGCAAGCATGCAATACTTCATACTTCAAGAAAATCTGCATTGGCAATCTACTGAAAAAAAAAAAAAAAAAAAAATATATATATATATATATATATATATATATCAGAAGATTTCAGTGACTGGAACACAGAAGTCCCCTCAACGTCCCACCATGCTGTGCAGGCCAGGCATGCTCTCAATTCTGCTTTTTTTAAAAAAATAAAAAAGACCAATTTTGTCCATTTATTCATTAGTTTTATAGGGCAAAATCATCACCTACCTAAATCTCTGTAATTTGCTGGAAAGCTTCTGCTAAGATGACAGTGAAAGTTTGGTGACTGTCTATCCCTAAATTTCCATGCTAGCACCACTTTCCTGTTGTGAATATTTTTCATCACTAATTCTGAGCTCAGAATTGCTCACTACTGCCAAGATTATACTGAGAGGGATTGTACAAATAGAGAACACAGAATTCAGTGCTCAACAGAAATGTACTTTAATGAGTCAAGTTTATTCAGTTCTTATTGGCTTGGGGTTAATCCATTCTGCTACTATCTCAGATGCCAAAATTCTCATTTCCTCAGACTCTACTGATAGTAAGAAAGTCGGCTGCACAGAAGCATTTAGTATGCACGCTGACGGCTGACTGCACCAGGGTCTAAGAAGTGCAAACACACACTGCTGGAGCCAGGCAACCTGAGAGGAACAAAGAGAAACAGCCCACAGGCACCCAGCAGGACGCGGCCAGAACCCTGCCCTGGCTTCTGAAACTGTCTGGATACTGGCTGCCCATCACTGAAAGGATTCCACCAACCCACTGGCCTGTGCCTAACACTAGCTCACAGATTTTTTTTTTCCAGCTGACCTAACTGTCCAAGAGGAGAAGAGGCAAGGATGCTCCTGGTATAAATCCCCCTTAGCTGAGGAGAGGAGTCGTGTCGACCCTCGACTCTGGATACTCCTTTCTTCCCTTAATTTCCCTTTCTTCTGAAGAGCTTTGAGCCCAGCGTCCAGCTTCCGGCTGGCACTGCAGCTAAGCAGCGCTTGCAGCGGCTTCCAGCCCCTCCCAGGAGCAAAGCCCCAGGTTATGGGCTGCGGGCTGCAGACTGGGGTCGGCTGTTCCCCCACAGAGACCTCACACCACATGGTTTCCTAGAACAGACATGAGGACAGGGAGCATGTCTGGGCCATGAGACCAGGCTGTGGCTTCCACTTGCTCCCAGGTTGGGGCAGATAAACTGAGTGGGACTCCTTCTGCTCCCCCGAACCCCAGCTGTCACTCAGTCAGCAGACTTCAGGTCACAAGGCAACGTGCCCTTTTCATTAAAGAAGCTCCATCTGCCTTGTGACTCAACTCTTGACCAGAGAACCAAACATGACGCATGTAATATGTCTTAAAACATCAATGACGTCACCTTTAAACCGAGGGTGACAAAATTCATATAGAAGACAAATATAAGTAGATCATCAAATAAAAGAAGGCACAGAAGCTGAGATTATAGTCCACTTCTCAGCAGCGCAGAGAACACAGGTGTCAGGCTGGCGTCTGTGACGGACGCCATGTGGAGCCTCTCTGCAGCTCACGGTCTACACCTGCAGCACCGTCTACAAAGGATCTGTACTAAATCCAGCGTAATGCTCTGTGTGGCTGTCACACAATGTGGACACATGTGCCCAGCAAGAAACAGGACACCTCAGTGAGCAGAGCGCCAGGTGTCCCGTGTGCTAGCAGGGAGCTAAAACAGGGCGGGGTTTTCCCAGGAGCCCCTTTCTGTACCCGCAGGGATAAATACAAACCTAGACATTCTCCAAGAGAAAACGCACGTAGGCTTCTTGGATTCAACTCAGTGGACAGGATGTGTAGAGAAATTAGATTTTTAGAAATTGAGACCTGGGTGAAGGAGGCCAACTTACAAGGCAGAGGCTGTTCCTTTCGCTTAGACTCTGTGGAAGAAAGCCAGAGCCTGCCTCCTCCTGTCCACTATCAGGAGGCCGCGCCAGGAAGGCATCGGTCCCTCCCCCAGTAAGTACAATCCGAGTCTCCTAGCAGTGGCTGGAACCCTCTCAGGAGCATGCTCGGATTGCTCTCCAAAGTCATACTAGCTTATAAGGGCTTTTAGGAGGAGAAGAGGGACAGAGCACAGCACAGGACATGGGCAGGCAAAGCACAGAAATGCCTTATGTGTCATGTGTCTCCTCTGGGGTGAGGGGACCAGAGGACAAGCTGGGTCTGCCCTCGTCCTGACACAAATCTGGTTCTTCCCGAAGTCCCCCCACAGGGAGAAGGTCTGCTGCTTCTGGGTAAGTGGTGGGGAGCCAGAGAGGGCGGCATGGAGCCCTCCACAGACAGCAGACAGAGGAGCTGGGCCAGAGCCTGCAGAAGGGAAGAGGAAAGAGAGGACCCCAGAGTTCCCAGAGAGGTGACAGCTCCAGGAGACACACATACCTGGGCTGTCTGTCACTGCTCAGAATGGTGTGAGCAGGAGCCAGAGGACATCATTTGTCCTAAATGATGGCAGAGGCAGTGGCAGCTGAGAAGAGCAGGGAGACAGTTAGGGGACAGAGGAGGTGAATTCATGGAGCAAGGAGGAGAGGGGACAGGAATGGCTGGAGCAAGCAGGATACTAGAGGGGACAGTGGTGGCATTAAGAAGGCAAGAGAGCAGGTGAGTCAGGGAGGAGCACGCCATGAGGCCCCGGCACAGGCTCTGTGGCGGCGAGGTCCTGGAGGTCACTTCTGAGAGACACTTTCAGGTACTGGTAGGAATAGGTCTGAGCTGCGGAAGTGGGTGGTAGACAGGTGAAGCACCAGGAAAGACAGCCTGCGGGCTCAGATCTCAAGGCGCCTCACTGGGCTCCAGGGGAGGGCCAGAAAAGCCTGGGCACCATCAGTTCTGCAAGCAGGAGCAGACCTAGGCCACACTGTGCAAGGAGGAGGCGACTGATGGCTGGGCTCCAGCTGGGGCATGGTGGGCCAGTTGGGTTGGAGCTGCGGGGAACGGAAACCGCGTGGGGCCCAGCCCATCCAGAGGGCAAGAAGGGTAGCAGGGACGCTGCGGCAAGCCTGCAGAAGCGGGGCACAGTGCCCAACCAGACTCTGCCCAGCCTTCAGGGCTGCCGTCCTGGGAGCAGGAGAGCCCTGGCCGGGCTACCCCTCTGAGGCTGGGGCCACTGGACCCCACCCACAAGGCCTGCAGCTCCCGCGTAGCCATGAGTAGCCTGTGGGGAGCAGGGCTCATCCAGAGTGGGACCTGGGCAGCATGATGAGAAGATGACACGGTGACAAGGGCTCCCAGGATTCCTGCCAGGGAGCTGCACAGGCTGCACCATGAGCAAAGGAACCCCAGGATGGGAGGACAGCTGGGGAGGTGGAGATGGGGCCAGAGGAGGGCATGTGAAGGTGTGGGTGGTGGGATGTGGACAGGCACAGACTGGAGCTAAGAACCCACAAAAGGGGACAGTAGAGGCATTAAGAAGGCAAGAGAGCGGGGGACACTCCCTGGAGAGAGGCAGGCAGGGTGGACGACCCTGCCAGTAGTGCAAGCCATCACCCCTGTACACAGAACCGAACAGAAACTTGCTGCTTTCAATCTTTCATTTGCATTTGGTGGTGTTCAAATGACCCATCAAAAGACTATCATTTGCATGTGGTACAACCAATCAAAAGACTGTCCCTGCTCTATCGTTTGCATATGGCAGGAATCCAAGCTTTTCAGTAGGTCAGTTTACATGGGATGTCAGGCCAAGTGAGTGTCTGATAGGACCACTGTGCAGATGCCTTATTTGCATAAGATAGAGATAGCACAGCATTTAGATCCAAAGGCCCTGTCCCTTGTCCTTGGGGCTACATTACTAACTTATAAGAAGTCCAAGAAAGTTGGCTTTTCCCATAATGACTTATTTTGTTCTGAAACACTAAATATTTAAAAGCTGTAGAGGTGTCCCTGTGTGCCAGGGTTTAGCTCTGTCTTTAGCCTGTCTTCACAGCAGTCCAACCCTGGCTGGCAAGACAAGCGCTCTGCTTAGGGATGGAAGCAGAGTCGACTTTCCAGGCAGTGACTGAGGACACAGGGATGAGCGGTATGGTGAGACCAGACCGTGATGAGGTGGGTGGTCAGGGCTGGGCTGCCATGTGCCCAGGTTCACAGTGTGGGGGGCTCGGTGGTGGGCACAGGTGGAGGTCTAAGGTCTGCTTGGGACCACACACGGAGCAGCTGTCCCCATCTGTCTGCCACCAGTGGAAATCGGGCAGGTGGCAGCGACCCAGCACACAGATGTGACAGAGCAAAGCAGGCAGGCAGGCAGGCTCCTGGGACTCGTGGGAAGGCAGAGTCTCAGGGAAAACATGCACCTCTGAGCCCCAGAGAGAAAGAAGGAACCCGGGCGGCTTCAGGCCTGGTGGACTGACCGGTGCCACAGGAGCCAGTGCACAAGACAGCACGGCCTGCCCCGGAGCAGCAGCGCCACACACTTCTGTAGAGGGTGACCAAGGAGGCCACAGGAACAGCCCCAGCTTGGATGTGGTGGGCAGCAAGGGGGAGAAAGCACATGCGAGGCAGGCCCGAAGGCGAAGGTGCCAGGACAGGCAGGGTGACATGCTTCTACCAAGCTCAAAACAAAGCAGAAGCTAGTGTCTCAAGTTCTAGATCAAATCCAGTTCGGCATGCCTCAGTGGGGAAGAAGAGCAAATGGTTTCACATTTGTTCTGTCACCAGAAGGTATTTCTATCTTTGTGGGCTCATTACTCCAGGTGGTAAAATAAATTGTAGGATATAAAACACTTGACTTGTTCTTGTACAGAAAGAAATTTAAAACAGGTCTGCAGGTGTAAAAAACTTTGAGTACAAATAAAATAGGCATAGCACCCTTAAAATAATATACACACATTTGTTTGTTAGATCATATACCTATCTAGCACAATGGACTGAGTGTGTGTGTGTGTGTGTGTGTGTGTGTGTGTGTGTATCTGTGTGTGTCTGTGTGTGTATACGTGTGTGTGGTTCTGGTATAGCTTCCAAAACTCAAACATTGGGCTGCACGTTGCATCTTAAAAGTAAAACTCCTCTCATTGTCTCCGGAATAGTTTTCCACTCTGGATAGGCAAGCGACTTCAGATTTCTTTTCAGCGCTCCAGTGTTAAGACCCGGCGAAGACTATCCCAGCGGCAAACCTCAGTGACATGATGACAATGTTTGTGCAGTACAATGAACTCTAATCATCAAGAGCACAATGTCAGAGTAACCTTGAGTTCAGACAGAAGCCTTCTTGGAAGACTGGCATGAGCCACCTGCCTTTTCTGCTATCAGTGAAACTCGCATCAATCATACATCATGCTTATTTCATCCTAAAACATAAATGTCAAGTGGGAGGAACACTGCGTCTGGAATCCCCCCGGTCAGGCTGAGAGTCCAGACACAGGAATGGGGAGCTCGGTACTGCTGTCCACTCTGGGTGAGGAGGGGCTGTGCCCCGGGCGTGAGCGCCTGGAGAGCGCACCACATGTGCATTCCACTGCCGGCTAGCATTCCCCTCGACTGCCGCTGTGGTCCACGGCAGAGCTGAAGTCCTGATGAGCTGCAGGATTCTCAGAGCCCTTACTAATGAGCTGTGAACGTGTCGCTTCAGTCCGTCTACATACCACTTGCTCACACAGAGCCCTAAGAATGCAAGCAGATTAGAGGCGAACCGAGAGGCAGCCAGCACATCAAGGATCGGTGTCTAATATCCTAACACTTTGCTGTCACTGCAGAGTTGCCAGATATCAAAGCTCACTCGTATTTTACAGCTGCATTGTTAACCAAGGAATCACAAAGTTCCTAAGCTCATTGCCCGGCTCCACTCCGCAGAGTCCCTCAGACCCTGCGCACCGTGCTGGGACGTCTGCCCGTCCTCAGGGGCCACTCAGCAGTCTTGCCCTCCCTGTGTGCTTTCCAGCATCTCTTTGGCTATCTGTCGAAGTCAAAGGGGCAGAGATCTGCGGAGCATAGCCTAGAACCTCACCCTTCCCGACAGTGCTGGGAGGATCTATCTCAGGAGCCCCTGGGGCTGTTTGTTGTTTATTGCTAACATAAGAGAACACAGAAAAACGTGAAGGAGAAACTCAATCCTGTGACCTTTCTCACACTGGCTGACGGGCCTGCAAGGCTCTCACAGGAGCAACTCCGAGAAGACCGTGAGCGCACAGCAGGCGAGGTGACCGAGTGCAGACCCCGACAGAGGATCCAGCACTGCGCCGAAGTGCTAGGGTGTGCCTTGCCCTACGAACCAGCCTCCACTGCATCCCAACCAGCTGATACCACCCTGGAGGAGGACAGGGAGGGTCCTGCCCTGGCACCTTGACTGAGCCAAGGACAGTCCACAGGTCTTACTCCTAAAGTACACTATACTTCAAGGACAACTGGTTCTGTGGAAGTTCCATACAGTCCCTACTCTTCCACTTGTGGCTCCTGAAGGCCTAAGACCTTGGATGGTGGTGCCATCAGGTTGGTGTCTTCTGGGTCATCCTCTGATTGTGGGCCCAAGCTGTGCTGCCTCTACCCTCAGGGGCCCTGGCCCAGTTCACCTCCTGACCCTCAGCAGCACTTCACCAAGACACAAGATGGTCACAGCATAAGAGAGGAAGGGGACTGTGAGTTAGGGTGGCTTTCCTGGGTCCAAGCCGACTCTCTGCCCTGGGAATAATAAGAGGCCTCCTAGAAGTCATTCAGCAGTGACGGGCAGGCGCTCAGTCCAGAGGCACAATGCAGAGACCCTGGAGAAGAGAGAGGAGAGCTCCTTCAGGCCTACACACATGTGGGGAGCCCACCCGCGTCTCATGGGCAACCCTAACAGGGGGTGGAAGTGAGCTGAATCCAAGGCAGGAGCAGCACGGCTCTTGCAGTTTTAGGGCAGCAGGCCACAAACCCGTGCACAATGCCCTGGGGAGGCTACAAGCCACACGCTCGCAGGCCCGCCCAGCTTCCGGAGGCTCTGACGGGCGGATCTCAGGGAGAGCCACGCAGCCCTGCTTTCTGCAGCTCCAGAAGAACATCTAATGTGAGAGTGGGCCAGGAGCCTGGGCCCCACATGTCTTCCCTCTCCATGCCACAGCCATGCGACGGAAGCCTCTAGCCTACGGGACACAGAGATAGTCCAGATTTCTGGAACAGAAGCTGTGCCAGGACTCGGTGTCCCTTTCTCTTCCTTCTTGCCGTGTCTCTTCTCCGCAGTCTACTGCCGCACCCATAACCACAAACACCAGCCTTTGCACAGACTAACAAGCATTCCAGGTAACGCAGCAGATACTGGGAAAGGCAAAGCACAGAAGCAGCACCAGCTTCTTGCTGCAGGTTAACCTGCATCACAGCTAAGTAATGTGAGGCGATTTTTCATGTAAATTTCACCTCAAATGCTATAAACATAGAACAGAAAGGGCAACAAAAGATTTGATATCTTGGGGGCAGGTGGTCTGAGACAGCCACAGCATGCCCACATCAATAGTCACTGGGCGAATCACTGTCACACTAGCTGCTCTGTTTAGCATTTTTGCTGAGTATTTCAGGCTTTGGAGATGGTGGGCACACCATTCCTGGCCACCACTGCCTCTCAGTGCATGAGAACTGCAGCCTGGAGCTGGGGATGCAGGCTATTGATGCCAGCTGACGAAAGGAGGATGGGCACTTACTGATGGTGTGTGCAGCCTGGACCCAGCCCCTTGCCCATGTCCCCCAACACCCCAGGGAGGAGGGGAAGAGTGAGGCTGGACGGTCATAGCTGGAAGTGGCAGTGCCAGGCTCTAAGCCCAGGCTCCAGCACACCTTGCAGTATGAGGCGCTGGCTAGCTCTGCTAGGCCCAAGCCCAGCTGCAAATTCAAACTAGCTGGTGGGCTACAAAGTCAAGCAAAAATCTAGGACATCCCTTGGCTGACCTTGGAAGCCAGCTCCACAGGGGCCACAACCACACCCTGTTCCTTCAGGCAGTGTGCCCAAGATGAACTGTCCAAGGCAGCCCTGAGGGCCCTGCAAGGCGAGACACAGCACTCTTTCTCGAGGCGATCCATGACAGGAAAGTAATAAAATTTCACTGAGGACAAACTTAAGAATCAGATGAATAAAACCAGTGAATGGAAGACCCAGCAAGTAAGAAGATCCTTGTGCTCCTCTTCCCGGACCCAGGCGGCTCCAGGGGCACGGCCTGCCCTCTCCAAGATGAGCACTTCCGGCAGGTGCCCTCCACGATGGTGGGCAGGTACGGGTTTTCTGGGAAACTGTTTGGTTAATTTAAAGAGAAATGCTTGAAAATACAAGTGCAGTCTACTGACAGGCAATATGGCGATATTTGTCCAAAGCCCAAAGTGTTATTCCTATAACCAAACCAGCAGTTCTTCCAGAAATCCGCCTGCACAAAATCACACTGGATGTGCCCGCGGGCAAACCGCAGGCTTTGCTGCAAGAACTCCGCATAGCAACGAAGCACAGGAAACAAACTAAAGGTCCACCAAGAGGGGATTAATTAAACGCATTGCACAGACATGTCATTTTGATAACAGGTGAGAACATCACAGGAAACTGTCTAGTGGCAGAGAAAGTTATGCTAATGACGCACTACTGTCTCGGCTACTTTTCTCTCCTTGCTTGAACAAAATACCTGACATCCAAAATTAAGGCAGGAAAGGTTCATTTAGCTCAGCGTCTGGGGAATTTTCAGTCCATACTCAGCTGGCAGAAAAGCAGAGCGACACATGGCAGAGGGCAGCTGCTCGTGGTGGCGAAAACAGCAAAATAGCACAAGCAAAAACAGAGGAGCAGTGGCGGCGGAGGTGGGGCAGCGGCGGCGGCGGAGGCGGGGCAGCGGCGGCAGGGGTGGTAGTGGAGGCGGTAGAGGCGGGGCAGCGGCGGCAGAAGCCTCTCACCCTTCCTTGCCTTGCATCCAGGCGGGTACAGCGCTCACTCCCACCACCCAGCCCTGGATCATGAATTAATCGCAAATGCCAGAAGCTGCCCCCCGACTGCATGAGGCTTTGGGGGGCACCTAGACGCAAACCACAACAACTACCATGCAGGGAATAAAGAAGTTGAGAAATAAAATGATCTGTTTTGGTAAAGGTAGTTTGAACGTACACACGATTAAAAGTATTTACATTAAAATTTTGAATGGATCATTTTTTAGGTGCTAGGAATATAAAATTTCCTCTTGGTGTTTTCTTCTTTGTTTTTCTGCTTTCCAAATTGTCTAGATGAATAGCTAATCATTGTAATTCCATCAAAGTGTCACTTTTAAATAAACATCTACCAAAGAGAATTAAGAATTGCCTTTAACTCCCACATCCCAACAGCGTCTCCTTTGCAGTTCCACGCAGACGGGTCAGGCATGAGCGGGCATCAGTGCGGATTGCTCGGGGCAGGGCACGGGGGTGCACACCCCGGCGCCGGGCGCAGGCCTCCTGCATCCTCCGCGGCGGGAGGCAGCACTGATACGGAAGGAAGGTGACATTAGCCACAGCACGTAGGCCCGAGTGAGACTGAGATCGCAAAATCAAAATTATCTTTAAAATGCTTAATAAATGCTTTCGGGGTTGAATGAGTTATACAAACATCTAAGGACCCAAAGAGGCACATGTCCCAGGCGCGGCTCTGCCCTGTCCCTACTTACCTAAGTGAAATATGAAATCAGAAAAGACCAATGTCACATAATCTTACTTATGCACAGAATTGAAGAAAGTCAAATTCTGAGGAACAGAGATGGGACAGATGGGAGCCGCAGGCTGGGGAGAGGGCCGGCGGTGCTCCTCAAAGGGCCCAGCACACAGCTGGCCAGAAGGAGCAGGCGTGGAGGCCGGCTCCGTAACACGGAGCTGCGAGGACAGCGCACCTCGCGCTGCACACTGCGGAAAGAGCCCATCTTTAATTGTGCACGGCAAGAACCATGAAAAGTATATAACATGATCGGTATGCTAATTACTTTGATTTACACTTTCCATAAAACACATAACAACATGTCCCACTGTATCCTATGAATGATTGCATCTATTGTCAGCCAATTTTTTAAAAAGTCCCTGTAAACCATTACATAGGAAAGCACGCGTGCAGTCCCATGTCCATACAGCGCCTTCTCTGTGGCGGGCACTCGGCGTGCGTGTGTGTCCTCGTACGCACACTCGCTCACAAGGAAAGACAATGAGAGGAAACAGCAAAGCAATTAACCAAGCCTAGCTCGCGAGGGTGGAACTGACGTGAGTTTCTTTCCTTATTTGTTGCTTTGTATATTTTTAGAGTTCTCTCCAAGGTTATTATTACTTACACGCCCATGTCCCCATGCACAGTGGGGAAAATAAGTGCTGGCCAAACAGCGCCGAGCACCGTGTTAACACGATCTTGGTACAAACTGCCTGAAGGTGGTCCCGATGCGGTAGGGTTGGCGCGGAGGCTGGCGGGGGGGAGGGGTGGGGGACACAAGACTCACGTCTAAGCCCAACTCTTAGACCCCTGGCTGATGGGGTAACAAACACAAAACTCCATCGAGCTGGAAAAGGCTCATTCGTGCAGACTCATGGAACGCTTTCTGATCCCTCTCATGTGCCCAGAGAGTGTCGTCCACAGGAAGCAACCTCTGCTCTGTCCTTCTTGCGGCATGTGAAAGCTAAGAACTGCACATTCTTTTCTCTCGGATAGCCGCATGTATCACAGAGAACAAAGAAAGGGCCCCTGAAACCCAGGCCATAAAGGAAGGACATGTCGAGATGGATGAGTGAAACCCGACACCCAAGTGTGAACATTAGCGTTCACTCTTAGTAAAAGCTCTAATTGATTATTGCTAATAAATCCGATACTAATAATGATAACTGTTGGGAGCAGTGGAGCCACACAGCGATCCCAACAGAGCAGTCGCCAAGGGGTGTTCCTGTTCCACACCGTCACGCCCTGTCACCAGGCAGCTCTGTCAGTCCAGCCCCGGGCAGGGCTGAGCGGGGACTGCTGTCTCGGTCTTTCCCAAAGGAGAGACCTCTCTTGGTTGACCGAGAAAGCCTCTGGGCGAACCCCAACTGTGCTCCTGGATGATTACTCTACTTGCATTTTGCTGCATTACAATTATGCGCTTCACAAAAAAGTAATAATAACAGCAGCATCGGCTGTACAGCAAACATAGCTCATTCTCGACAACAGCTGTGTTCTTAAAAAGACTGTGTGTAATTTCTCAATTTAACCATATCTCCAATTGTCACACATTATCGTTTCACCAGAAGTAAATTATATCTTTTATGATTATATCAGTAGGCAAAGAGCCTTTTAAGATTCATCATAAAAATACACAATTGCAGACAATAAGATCTTTCAACAAAATAACTCTTCGAGCTAAGCAAGAGAACATGGCCAGCTGAGGGGCTATGATCCCAGCTACCAGGGAGGCTGAGGCAGGAGGGCGGCCAGCGCCAGGCCACAAAATTTAGAAAGACTCCTATGACAATTCAGAGAGACTCTTATCACAGAATTGAAGAACAATAATAAAATAAAATAAGTAAGCAGGCTAGGAACAAAGGCCAGTGATAGAGTGCCTCTGGGTTTGACCCTATTACTGCAAAAATTAAAACAAAAAACCCCCACAGAGCTTGCCCTGCAAAGCAGCTGGGGCAGCCCAAGCTCCCTGGGCCCTGGGAGAGGTCCCGATGAGACCCCAAGGGCCTGCGCCCCCACTCTACCAGGCGGGCAGCTCTGCTGTTTCCCACAGGGAGGACCTGAGCTGAAGCCGATTGCGTCACGCATTCTGCCTTTGAACACAAACCTCAGAAAGAAAGTGGATGCAATAGAGGTGATGCTCGTGAGTGAAAGCAGCCAGACCCACATGTGTAGATATCAGGTAGTCTCCCAGTGTGAGAACCTGAAAGAAGAAATACAGCCTGAAGGTTACAGCAGATATAGTAAAACAGAGAGAAACAGAACTTAAGGATTAAACAGCGAAGATGAGAGGAAGGAGAAAAAATAGGAAAAAAGGCAGGAGGAAAACATGCAATTATATATCCAGGATGCCTGAGGTGATTATACTTAAAACTTCCATCAGTTTTGTGAAAATACTGTTAATGTGTAGAATTTTCACCTTGGCTAACTGTATGCTGATATCTGTGACCTAAGTGAACTATATCAAGGACAGCAATGTGTAGTATTGAGGGCTTGAGGGCCAGCCAAATAGCTCAGTGAATTAAAGCATCTGCAAGCAGGCGCAGGGGCTGGGGGTTTGATCCCTGGGCCTGCTGTGCTGGCCACACCCCTGGTGTACAGTGAGATGACACTTGAGACTGGGTGTGGTGGCAGGCACTTGTAATCCCAGCTCTTGGGAGGCTGTAAACAGGCAGATCACTGTGAGTCCAATCTAGTAGTGAGACCCTGAACACCCCGTAGACCCCTCCTAAAAATACCAAAATAAATAATAATAATAATAATAATAATAATAATAATAATGCTTGAGTACTTGTCATCTTGGTCTTCTAAATGTATACTCTTTCTAGTGTCACATCAATTACTACTATACTCTCTTCAAAATAATTTTTTTAAAAAAAGATAAAAAGAAAAACAAGAGGGACAAGAACAATAACTTAAGATTTCTGAAAATCAACTGGTAATATGCAATCATATGCCCAATCTCACATAACTATATCTGTTAATCTGAGCAACAGATTTGATGATAAAAATAGATATTATATCAACCATTGTTAAT
>NDGN011300263.1:0-16970 GCA_002564285.1 Tympanoctomys barrerae
TATCTGTTAATCTGAGCAACAGATTTGATGATAAAAATAGATAATATAGCAACCATTGTTAATCAGCTATTCTTGATCTGAAATTCTGTAACATAAGTATTTTTGTGTATTACCCTGTTTCTGTCATTGTATCTGATTTTTGTTCTTTTGTCTTTTACTTTTCAAAATGAAATAATAGAGTGAAATTTAATAATAAAAAAGACCCAGAATTTAGGAGTCTCGTGGCCTAGATGTCAAGTCCTGCTTTGCAATCTCACATATGTGTCCAGTGCCTCTATAGTAGTTCCTTATGTGTCAAATGAGAATGAAATCTCATATTATACCTTGCAGGACTGCTGTAAAAATTAATTGATCACATAAGTGCTAACAGTTATTGTATACCAACTAATCTTCACTCCTGTTATTTCCTATGTCTGGAAGACAGAATATGATCAGTGAATATTTGCTTACAGGATGAATTAAGACTGCACATTACTAAAGCCCATGACATAGTTAATCTGCAGTCAATATCTGGCTTATTCTATACAACTACTTTAAACCAGATGAAAAAACTATGCAGGGATTTTCCTCAGATTTCTGAGTAGCAGCAATCTCTATAGCTATCTCCTTCATCTTCCCCCTCACTTTGGCAAAATATGTGATATCCCCAACTTAAAAGAATAGAGGCTTATTTTTGGCTCATGGTTCCAAATATTGCAGTCCATGATCAGCTGGCTCCCAGGCAGACACATCAGGCAGAGAGATACAGAACAGAAAAGCTGTCCACCTTGTGAGCTCCATAAGAAGGGAGACCAAGAAATACTAGAAAGAGATTCTATGAGGAGATTCCAATCATTTTCCTCCAGTCAGAGTCCCCTCCTAATAGCACACTCAACTATGAACTAGGTTTATCCCCTGATGAATACAGCACCCCATCAAGTCATCTTTGGAAAGGTCTCACTATGAGCACATGAGCCTTTTGGTAGACATTTTAGATCTCAACATTAACAAGCTACATGAGATTATTCTGGCTAGGATAGTTATTTAGAATGTAATTGACAAATAGCTGGCTTGGGTTGTGAGATATTTGCACATTCTAGCTATAAGATTTACCTGTAAAGACAAAAACAGTGAGTTGTATTACCTTAAATTTATAAATGTTAAAGGTATCATATCTGGGTATGGTGATGCACACTTGTAATCTCAGCATTTGGGAGGCTGAGGCAGAAGGATCACATTGAGTTCAAGGTCAGCCTAGGCTGCATAATGAGATCAAGGCCACCCTCAATCAAATAGTGAGGGTTGGTTTCAAAGAAAGATCAAAGAAAAAAGAAAGGGATACTGCAGATATTTTAAATCATTAAAGTATTTTAAAGTACTTTAAATGCTTCAATTTTAGCTACAATGGTTTGGTGAACAGTGGTTCTCAAAGTGTTGGTTCACAGCAGTGGCCTCATACTCCTCTGGGAGCTGAACAGGTGTGCTGTGCAGATTCTCCAGCGCCCTCCTGACATCAGTCAGAGAAGCTCTGGGGGCTATGATGACTATGACACTCCTCAAGTTTAAGAATCAGCAGAGGGTTCTTAGTGGCTATAACTGACCAGCTTCAACAGTCAAATTTCCAACCCTGTTTCTCTATTCTGTGAACAATTTCTTGTTCTGTGAAAAATATTCTGTGAAAATTTCAAGCCCAATTGAGTTGTGCCTTTTTGGCTATGTGCCCCTCATTTTGGCAAAAGGCCAGTGCTGAGTGCAATCCAGTTACTCAACTCAATTACACCTGATTCATTTATGCAAACTCAATTGTACTTCACTTTCTCAGGCCCAACTCGATTGTGTGTTAAACTTTCCACACTCAATTTGATTGTCCTCAAAATTTATTACGTACCACCTTGTAACTTGTAGAATTAGACACATAGCGAAGGAAGGTACCTCTGAGAGGCTTGGAGATTGGGTTACTGGTATCTCTTTGCAGTTTTGTTCCCTTCTTCTTTTGCTTCACCACCTGCATTGAAAGCTGGAGTAGCAGTTAAGTTTTGTGGACCCTGGCTTGGTCATGCTCCACTATCCCATTGTTCTGCTAAGGTAGAACTTCAGTGCCAAATCTCAGAGTTCCTAGTGAAATGATCCTTAAAATAACTACCGTAAAATATCTATGCCCAAGTCTCTGTTTATCTCATGTTAAAGATGAGGAAAATGAGACATTGCCCCTTCTGAAAGTCAACATTGTCAAAATCAGAAATACTGTTCAAGCAAATCTCTGCTTCGGCTGAGATAAACAAGTGCCTTCACTGATTTGTGCTGCAGGCCAAGAGACAAGGTCCTTAATCTTTGCCAGCTTCTAGAATGCATTCAATATGCCACAAGGCCAGGAAATTAATAGTCATTTGCTACTCTCTGGGAAGTACTTATACCTGAAAGAATTTTACTGAGCCCTGTCAGCAGTATCTACTCCTAGTAAAATAGATGATGATAGATGCTGTGGTTCAGTATTATTCAAACAGACGAGGATGTACTAGTCACTTTGCCAGGTCGCATGGCTTCAGGTGTCATGATATAGATACTTAACAGCTTTTGTTCACAGAACCAGTCTTGTTGGCAATTGAAAGGCAGTGCAAGGAGGAAAAAGCTGCCATGCCATTACAGAGGACTGGAACCTGTTAAGTCCTCTCACAAAGCTGGGTGCTGCTTTCATGTTATAAGACATGTGTCTTATTTACGGTTACCCTGACTAAGACTTGTCTTCTCAGAGATAGAAGAAAAGATTGTTCTGAATATCCATGTTTTAAAAGCTCATAAAAAATATACTCTGACCAGCCCCTGACTATATCTTCTGTGTTATCCAGTTAGCCAAATGTTGCCAATACTTTACGGTGGCTGCTGTTATAGAGCAGCTGGATTAGAAGTTGGATGTAAAACTCTGGGGATGACCTTGATTTGCTTAATTGCCTCTGTGTCTGTGATAAGTACATTTATTAAGGTACATTTCATCTAAGATAAGGAAATGTGTTCATTATGTAAAGGGTATTTAAAGATTGGGGGGAATGCCACCTTAATTGATTGTGGATGACTTTCCAACTGCTACAAAGTAAATACCATACTTGTGAAACTGCCACTCCAGTCCATTTAATTTTGAAAGTATATTCTGAGAGATCTGAACATGTTTCATCTGCCTATTTTTCCAGGAAAATGTGTGATCTTTATCATTAAAGAATATCAACTTAAGAGCACTGATTTTTTTTTTCTCCTAAGAATAAAACAGAGATAGAACTTAAATAGCAATCTGTTGCCTCTTACCTCTTCCTGTGCCCCGTCCCCAAAGATTCTTTGGGCAATGACTTTTAAATATGTTCTCATTATTTTTAATGAGTGTGCAGAACACATGACATATAATGCAACAGTAGATCGGTGCCCTTTGTCTGAACTTGTCAGATACAATAAAGCATTGCAGGGGTTAACATGCATTTTCTTTAACATATTATAATTATTTAAATTAAGATGCTGAAGTGAGATTCATAGACTCTGCAATTCTCACTGCCTCAATGAAGCTTCACTGCATTTCCAGTTTTCTCTTTACAAAGAATGTTTTATTACAAATGTTAAAAAGACAAAAGAACATTTAATATGGTTATGTCTCTTTAAGTTTACCCTTCTTTAAATCTGCCCTGGATGGCAGGATATTCAATTATAAACGAGTTCAATTATGTTTCCTGGCCACTTATTGAGTTATATGAAGGACTTTTATCACCTAGTCTTTCTGTAATTAATTATTTGCATTTCTTAAAGGCTTAGGACCTACGGAAGGCTTGTTTAACAGCTGGAAATGTTATTTCAATTTTTAGAAGTTTCCTTTCTCTCCTTTTCCCTTCTCTCTCCTTTTCTCTTCCTCTTTTGCTTTTGACATCCCATCTAGTCTTTCTGAAAGCAAGCAACAATCTACATGTTGTCTTTCACTTGCACAATATACTTATTTATCCTTCATATTATCAGGTGGTAAAGAAAATTGAGGTACTAGTACATCAATTTAAATTTCATTATTGCCCCAGATGGATATAAGAGAAAAGTTATGGTAATAAAATGCACAGGGGTGTCAGCTCCAAGGACAGCAAGCAGAGTACGCCTTCCTGGTCACTCATTCCCTGGATACTGAGCCTGTGGCTTCTGGCATTCAGAAACTGTCTTCCTTACCTTGCCAGGGTGAGTTACAGATTGCCAGCCTGGCCTAAAGGGTAGGGCCTCTGCCCTCTATCTTCCCAGATCTTGTGTATTTCATCTTTTGATTTCTGATATAGGAGGAAACTGATACAAATGAGTGAAATAAAAAGCAAACTAGCCCAAACTGACCAAACACAGAAACACCCAACCAAAATATCTTACTCTTAATTCACTTCTACCCTGTCTCCCCGAAACCAAATGCTTCTTCTCTTCCATGATACTCAAAGAAGTGTTGGTCTTCAAGATAATTGTCTTCTTAGACCTCTATCTTCTCATTGTTTTGGTCCACATGGCACATAATGGAATATAATTGTTCAATAAGTGTGTACTGCACAACTTTTCTCAGTTTAGCTGATCCAATATCTCTTGAATACTTATTTATGCTACATTCTGTGCCACACAGTGGGCATTCTAAAACACAGTCAAAGATGACCCTTGAACTTCAGGAGCTTAGATATTGCTAAGAGCTACTAGAGAAGCAGTGTAAAAATATTATAACATGGTATCTGTCACATATGTAACAAGAAAGTAGCTGCACGAATTTAAGGAAGAATTTGAAAGAGTAATAGGGAATTAAAAGCCATAAAAAGTAAATCAAAATTCATTAAAGGAAAGTCAAAAATAATCATGGAAAATTACATTTATGAGGCAGAACTCTGGTTAGCTTTGGATAGGGCCAAAGAGCAAAAACAGGAACAAACGATTTCCAAGGATATCACAAAGCATGCACCCAAGATGGGAGAAAAACTGAGAAGAAAACAAGATGAAAAGTAGAAAGGTATATTTTGGTTATGCAGATAATATTAATGGATGCTTGGGCTAGCTTCTCAGCAAAACTACAAGTCCAAAATCAGACATTTTCTGAAGATAACAGAGAAAATCTACTAAGTGTGAATGTAAGATCTAAATGATACTTTTTCTGTAAGTTCTGTGTTTGAGATAGCTACTAATGAGTTATCTATCAATTTGAGTTATCTATGGAAAACTATTGATGTTTAACAAACCATAAATAATGATTTCTACTTTTCATGGTACTATGGATCTGGAAATGGCTTCTGTGCTGGTTGGTTTGGACATTTTCAGGAAGATGAGTGCAACCAAAGCATCTCTTAAGCTGTCCTTCATGTCTGCACCCTACTGCCAACTTTGTTGATAACTTGATTCTCTGTCCTTTCTCTTCTCATGCTCAAAAAGACTAGTCTAGTGTCCTTATATGGCATAGCTAGGACAGTAAAAGCAAAAGATGTAAAAACATCTAAAGCCTAACCTTGCAAGTTTCATAGTAGCCCTTTAACCTTATTCTTGTGTTTAAAAAAAAAAAAAAAAAAAAAAACAGCATCCATCAAGATCCAAACAAAGGGGGAACTGAGTCTGTTTTGGATGGGGATAGTATCAAAGTCACATTTGAAATAGATACAATTCATTGGGACCAGTAATGTTATAATATCTCACATTAGAGTAGAAAAGATGGAAAGTATACTATGCTATAACACAATGAGTATTGGATGGCACATGAGATTCAGACCAGTTTGGGATGGTCATTGAATTTCTTGGGTTTTATCTTAATTCCACGCACCAAATTTGATTGGATGTTTTCTTATGCAAATATGTTGCTAGAGATACAATATATTTGTTTAGCCACATTGATAACCTGCCACTTTTGATAAATATAAATCCCTCTTCCAATGCCAGATACTGTTCCCCCTAGAGAGACATTTTCTTTTTCTTCTTCCACCACATACAAAGATTTACTCTTCCTGATATTCACAATCTCCACTGAGGTCGAGGAATAAGAGCTGAAACCTGTTTTCACAAAGTAATAAATATTAAAATTCATTAACAAATAAATGAAAGTAATACGACAGTAAGTAGAGGAAAGACGTTCTTATCTATGAAAGGAGAGGAACTGAGTTAAAACATCTCCTAAGATCTCTTCCTCTTTTTTAATACTGCTCTCTGAATTTCTGTGCATCAAATTTTGGCTTGATAGTGCAAACAGTGCTTGACTTACAAATGATCTATATATATGGATGGATAGCAGGAGTTTTCCTCTTGAGTGTGATTTTTTTTCCTACAGTTTGGAGCATACTTGATCCAAAGAGTATGGTTCCCCATGTAAATGGAGAGCCAACAAAATGCCAACAGATCTTTCACATGGCTATATCTTTGACCCCAGCTATGCAGGCACTTACTGTACTTGTATGTGCGGATGGCATCTTTTTCCAGGCCTTTCCTGATACCACCACTGCTATGGGTACCATAAGGGGCTTCACTCCCATACGCACATCAGAAGGAAATGTGTGCCTTCATTCCTGAGTTGGAATTTAGGTATATTCCCTATCAAACATTACCAATACAGCCCATCAAATAGAACATGAGTTATTACTTACTGGTGTGTTTTTGGTGATAATGTGGAGTAAACAAGCCCTATGGGCCAAACTGAAACCCAGAGAAAATTTATCACTGTTTTACTGAGGGAAAAATTTTAAAAAAACAATTCAACTTGCAAAGACCAAATTCATAAATTTATGGCGTACAACATGTTTTCTAACTAGAAATTGCCTTGTCTATACCCATAGTCATTTATTTAAGCCTTATTTCCATTCCACATAAAGAAAAGTGAATGAATTACAAATATTATTCATTAAGGTTTTGGCCATCCTTAATGCAAAAAACCCTCTGGATTCTGGTTTCTATTAGAAAAATATGACTATGTCAACACTATTGAATTGTTGAAAACTTGGCAGATTATTTTCAGTGTCATTATTAATGCAAACCACCTCAGTTCCTCTTTGGTACTAGACAAGTTGTAAATAAATTATATAAATAAATATTAATGCAGTTATTAACTTGATAATTTTATGTGCTGTGTAGGCATGCAAGGAAATTAAACAAAGATGGAGACTACTGAATTTGTTCATATCTGGAACATACATAATAGTGACTTATTCCCTATGTCATGTAGGCAGAAATACACTGGATTGAGCCTCATCTTCAGCTCATAACTGAGTATGATATAAAAGGAATTCTTTTCAATTAATAACTTGTCATTATTATTTGTATGCTTCAAAACCAAAAGCCAAATCACGTATGTCCTAGTGAGAAAGAAAGTAAAGGCAAAAACGCTATGGACAAGCTTCTGGCTCACTTCCTTAAAGTCAAGCCTTTGTTCTCAGAGAGCAGCTTGGTAGCTCTTCTTTAACCTGTAGGGTTTCTCGCAAAAAAGAATAGCGATCACATGTAAATGTGGTAGCTTCCTTCAGAAATCCTTGCAAATATAACCCGAGGATTGCATTGCCTGTGCTCTCTTTCTCAGGGGCTCTCCAGGGAGTTTGTGTCTCTTATCAGAAGCAAGCAGCCCGGCCAGGGGCAGCAAGCACATTGAGAGGCCAGGGCGGTGTAATGGTCAAGGCCACTGGGCAGGTAGTGAAAGGCCTCTCACTATGTTAAACAAACGCAGTTTCCTTCCTGGCTTCTGCAGGAGCTAATTTTGTTTTTCACTTCTTTTCTGGTGTGAGAACAATAAGGATGCATAAGGCCATTCTCCCAGAGAGGAGAAATGCATTAGATTATCATAAATCCACAGATAAAAAGTGCAGTGGTCAATGAGAACAGGCATCCTCGGATGAAATAAAAGGTTTAATTGAAAGTACTATCCCAGGGGAGACAAATGATTGAGCTTGCTATTGAGTAGACATTAATTACCATGGTCCAGGGAGTGAAGAAAATAAAAGGAAGACCATTTTGTTTTTTTCTAAGTTTTCAAATCTGTTTCTATGTAAGATAATGTGAGTGAAAATGCTAACAGAATGATAGGAAAAAGAAGTTTTGCTCAAAAATGTTCTTAGGACACCTAATGTTTCTTAGAAAGTTGTAGCTAACTTTTTTACTAGCAGAGATAGCTGTGATAGATATTAGGGTTCTCAGCACAGTACAAAGCCTACTGTTACGTTGGATCATGGTTACAGAGTATCTTGTATTAATAACTGATTTATTCACGATAATTCTAGAATTTCCTGGTTTGTTCAGTTTTCCTTCTACAATTTAACACAACAAAGTTGAGATATCCTACAATACAGTTGTCATTATACACTGGGCTACTTTATATTCCTGAAATATGGCTGTCTTTATAAATCACTCCTATTTGTTTAGCCAGTGCCCGACTTTTCATGTGGCTAAATAATGGGATGAATCCTAAGTCCACAGAGACCAAGATTGAATCAAGGACTATCTTAACAAGAAAATAATTGATCAGATGACTCTTTACAACCATTACCATATCTGAATTATGAGACTGGTTCTTCTTTCAAGTTAAATAGAGTATAAAAATATTCTACATACCTATCTTTAATCCATGAAGGATTTCAAAGAACAAAGACTAGAAGATACTGAAAATATTAAAGGTGTTTTAATCAGTGCCTATACACAAACTGCTGTCCAATTTGAAAAAAAAAAAAAAAACCACCGTCACAGCAAGTTTTAGTTTGCTTTTAAGTTTTATTTAAACAAATGAATTTGTTCAATGAGTAAATTTAAACTTTTCAACCAATTGTGTAGGCATCGATGTAGGCATAATCTTAGTTTTAAATGTGAAAAATTGATTTAAGAAGGTTCGCTTGAACAGGATAGTTGCCAAACAGTACCAGCTGTCATAATAAAGTAGGAGTGAATGACAGGTTTACTCCACCCAATATCAAAACTTAAAAACGGATATGATGATCAGATGAGCCAAAATAAATGTGTGATCTTAGAAACATTTGCAAGCTATTTTCTTGTGTACATCAGGCCTTTGTAGGCATCAAAGTGCAAATAGGTCACGATTATGCTAAGTACTGTGAAAGCTAAGAAAAAAGGGCACTCACTCTGTTGCTCCAGATATCCCAGATACTTTACCGGTATTCCAAGATACCATTTATGAGTGATGCCAGTGATGCTGAGTCTTGTTTTCTAATAAACATACTATCAGCCTATCAGATGGTCTCTCACAAAGTGTTGAAATCAAATTAGCAGTTTGAAAATTACTTTTTAATATTAATGAAAACATGGCCCATATTGAGCTAAAATGAAAGACATAACTGAACAAGCACTTGCGAACCATGTCCTCTCCACTGTATGTGGTGTGCTGGTTCTCAGCACGTACTTGATTAGGTTTAAGTGGTAAGAACAAAAGCAGGGCAGTCATCATTGTGCTTTAAGTCTTTAAAGATGTACAAGATGAGGATTTATGTAACAATAAATAATTAGGACATCAAAAAATGCTAAAAGAACAAGGAAAATATTGCAAGGTTTATGTTAATGTTTTAATTGTTTGCTCAATCTTGCATGCCTCTATCTGTAATCTAAGCAACAAATTTGATGATAACAGTATGTAATAAGACAACCGTTATTAATTTCCTCTACTTGATTTGAAATTCTATACCATTTTTGTTTTATATTACTTTGTTTTTGTTTTTGTCTTTGTTCTTGTTTTTTCTCTTGAAAATAATAATAATAATAATAATAAGTAGGACATCATGTGATTAGAGCTGTGTATGGAATGCTGTGCAGGCCCAACTCAGTCTATGGGCAGAGAGTAGGTGGCCATCAAGATGGGTTCTGATGCATAAGTTTGTGAGTGGTTGACAAAAGGAGCTGAAGAGAGCTTGATTTCTAGGCAGAGAGAATCGCAGCTATAAAGTAAAAGATGCATATGTAATGTGATTAATTTCAGTTATCTCTAACAAACTTACGAGAAAATTTAGGTTAGACATGTTTAAAACTATGATTTTTGTAGATAAGATGCAAGGCCATTATTTTCAAAAGGCATGGCAGAGAAGTGTCAACAAAATTTATGAAGTCATCCCACAACAAATATTTATTAGATACATGCATCCTGCTGGATGCTAAATGGGATTCAAAGTTTGAATTAAGCATAATTTCTGCCCTTGATGAGATTGCAGTGGTAGAGCAGAGTGAAGATGGACAAGCTAGAATATAATTGTAAGAGCAGAAAAAAGTGATGAGAATCATAAGCATAGGCAAAGCACAGTAAAATGGGACCTCAGAGCAGGATAAATTGTTTCTCTGCTGATAGGATATAGGAATATGACAAAAAGGAGGTGGTTTATATGCTGAGACATAAAGGATTTCGTATATGAATAAAACCTTTTATTCCATTACATTTTCACTATAAAATTTCTTTTTAGTTGAAAATACTGTCTCCACGTGGTATATATACACTAATATAGGAAATGAAGTTTTTCTTTCCTTGTATATGATTTAATTAAGTACCATAAAAATCATGGGCATTTTCTGTCAAGGAAGTACTTCAGTAAAATTATACATTTACCCATTATTCATTGATGAATCTTTTTTCTATTTATCAGTAGTAAAAAAGGAAGCAAACTGCATCAATTAAAAACCATCTGAATTTCCTAGGTGTGAGCAGACCTCACGTAGTTCTTCCTAGTCTTAGAAGCACACTTGACTTCCTTGGAAATGAAGGTCTCTTGGTTCTCTTGGTTCAGGGAAAAAACAAGTCCTCTACAACCTGCATCTAGCAAAATACTGATTGAAAATGTGCAAACTCTTGAACTTCTCATAATTGCACACTGATTTTAAGGGAACAAAGCCCAGGCTTGCTCCCTTGCCCTGTGCTGCATGTATAACCTAATGGGAGAGGCGCACAGCAACTAAGAGCTGAGGAGGAGAAATGGGATGTGAGAAGCCATTCTCCATACTCCAAACCGAGTAGCTGGGACTCTGCAACCACATGACTGGTCCACTTGAGAATCAGGCCTAATGTGGAGGGAGAAATCACCAGAATCTCAGCTATATTTTGACCTTGGGAAAATGTCACAGCCCCAGAACTTATTCTGAGGTTCAGACTGTAAGAAGAATGATAAATAAAGGGAAATATTCAGATCAACACAGAGCCTGTATTATAATATGAACCCCTGATACCATCCATGTGTCCAGAAACAGTGCCATCCAGTTGTCATGTGAGATTGTTGGTTTCAATTCTTCACTCCTAAATACAGCCAGCATCGACATGGTCCAATGGCGTTGGGAGAATATTTTGCCAGCCAGGGCCTGTAAACTTAATTCTGTGGATTCTTTGGGCCAGTTGATTTTATTTATTTTTCTCTTTTTCCTTTATCCCTTCCCCTCCCCTTCCCTAGAGCCCCCCTTTCCATTTGAACATTTTGTTCTTACCTCACAGTACCTATTATACAATATCTCTTGAGACATTTCTAGGTAAATGGATGCACCTTGAGAGTATACTCATAAGTGAAATAAATTGAACACACATGTTCAAATACTGCCTGGTTTCTCCAGTGTGAGAAATTGGAAAAGTAAATAAGGCCAGGCAGATTTAGTAGATATTATGTAATTTCTTGCAAGATACTTCCATTTTTGCTTCCCGTTTTTCATCATATGATACACATGCTTCAAGCATCCAGTGGTGCTTTGCTTTGTGAATCAGTAGGCACTGTGGCACACACCAGTTATCCTGACACTTGGGAGGCTCACGTAGAAGAATCTCCATAAGTTTGAGGCCAGCCTGGGTTACATAATGAGTTCAAAGTCTTGTGAACGTAAGACCCTGACTCAAAAAACCGAAGCAAATCAAAACAAAAGATCATAGCTTAGTAGCAAAACTATTGAGCTCTACTGGATTGGCCAAACCCAGCCAATTGACATCAGAGCTAACAACAAATACTTTATTGTATATATCAAAATTTTTAGAATTGTAAAGCAGCATTTTGGAGACAACAGACAATTGACAGGCTCGTTCACTTTGCCCTAGAATTAAGTCTCAGTAGAATTCTCTCCCTTCAATTTGTTTGTAGTGTAACAATAGAGAGATATATTCACATTTTAATTTTGATGAGTTTACATCCTTTATCAGACCTAAATGACTTCTTATTTCCTAGTCAGTTTTATCTGACAATTAATTTTAACAGAGTAATTGATTTAATTATTAAGATAAATGAGGAATTATATGTCTGTCTACATGGTGTGTTATATACATGGTAAGAACATTTTCATTACAAAAGCAAACATCACTGTGAATTTTAAATGATTGTCACCCACTGAGATTTCTCAACCCTATTTGGAATTTAGAATTATTTATCATTAAGAGCATACTAAAGCGGATTGGTTTCCAGCTGGAATCACATTAGATGCAACAGACATCAGATAAAGATGAGATAAAAATGGCTATGATTTTATCATTTGGTTTACTTATAACCCTTAACCAACCAACGGAAACTACCCCTTTCACCTCTATAAAGATATTACTTTTTTGAAGTTATGTTAGTATTAGTACTTCATTGTGAAAGAATTTAATAAATGTTACTATCTGAGCCTTAAACTAAAGAATATTTACCAGGTCCTGTAAGAAAAGTGAGACAGATATAACCCTACCTTAGAATGCTTGACTTATAAGAAAGTAATATTATCTTTACTAGTAAACTCATTGTACTCTAAGTAATGATAATAGATGTGGGTTGCTATCTAGCATATTTTTGTATTTCCATTGTCATGGTGCAGGGTCTTATTTTGTGATCATAACACTTAATAAGATTTCATTAAAATGGCTTTTGATTTATTATCTTTAGCTATTCACAGAAATCCCAGTCCAAAATTCAAGAAGCAAGGAAAGGAGGGAGAGAAGAAGAAAAAGAAAGAAATCCTCATAAGGAAACTAAAACTCATTTATTCCCATCTGTGGGGGGAAAAAAGGATACCTAAATGTAAAAGCTTCAGCATGTACTCCTAGGACATCTTTTAAAGGCTGGCATGAGACAGCTATACTGCTTTCTGTGGCATGCTGCTGTTGGCCTGCTAGTTGTGAGAGATGTCTGTGTGCAAAAGCATGACACAGGAATGATGGAATGGAAATAATGATAACCATGTGGGTGACATCTCCAGGCTGTCTTCAGTGGTCAGATCACTCTCTGACCCTTCTTGCTTCAGCTCCGCTGTCATTGGTAGCCAGCGCTGCCAATGCAACATCTCTGTAAGTGCCTAGTGGGGAGCACTTTCTATAAAATGCTGTACCCATTTGACTTGTGTGTTTCACAAGACAAAAGCAAAACTTTACATCCCTCTCAAATACTTTGAATGAGTATTAACTTTTGAAAGGCTTTGAGAACCCTGTGATAAATCACTGCCTCAAAATAATAGAAAGCCTCCGGATCCCTCCACATTCAATAGCTGAAAGTATATCAGACTGATCTGATACAGGGAGAGCTGGTGTGGTTGTTTGTGTTTGTTCATATTCTGGAGCCTACCATGAATAGGCACAGCCCTGGGCCAGATATTCTCAGGAATCAGAGCAGTTTGTGGACCAGCTATTAAAAGAGAGTGTAGAACACCCAATCCAGTCTGTGGCACCTCGACCACATGTTCACTGCAGTGTGATGATGCCGAGGGTTGTGATTTCACATCTGTCTTCAATGTTCAGCCTGACATACACAGACAAAGATAGGGGGAGTTGCCAGTCTACAACTTCCCAAATGGTCTGCCGTGCAAAGGCCCAGGCCCATTATGTTTCCTTTTCTGTCTATTAAATAATTACAATTCATGCTCATAACAAAGCCTAAATTCTTCGGGGGTCAGGAGTTTGATCGCCAGGCCTGCCATGCTGGACCCGCCCCCAGGGCATGCTGAGACTGGGCGTGGTGACATGTGCCTGTAATCCCAGCACTTGGGAAGCTCTAAACAGGAGAATGACTAGGAATCTGATCTAGTAGTGAGACCCTGAACACCCTGTAGACCTTTCCCTAAAATACAGAAAAAAAAACAAAAGCCTAAATTCTTGAATGTAAAACATTTAAGATATTTTCATAAAGTTTCTCTAGTCTACTCTACTAGGAAAGAGTAAAAACAAAAGACCTATTATTGCTAAATACTAACAAAGCAATTTCTCATTCTAAAATTCTGTGTGGCCTGAATTTATCTGTTTACATTACTTTTCATGACACAATGTATTACTCATTTCTTTATTAAATGTATTTCAACCAATATAGAAGAGCAAACATACACATAATGAAGAGATACCTTGTGAGGTCCTAATACATTCTTTCAAGTTTATATTCTACTGTATAAGTGAAGGAGATTTCTATAGAATTCTTTTTTATCTTTGTTAATATCTGACTTAAAATTATGTGAAATTGCTTTTACATTAAACAGGCAGTAATGAATGACCATTTTGTGACATTTGTTTTCTAGTATTAGTTTGCTGCTTTACTTCAAGAAAATTGGTTTTTGAGAAGTTTAATCTGCAATGAACTCTTTCCTTTAGTAGTTTCCACCTTTTAGTTCCTTTTAGGGAATGAATTTAAAATACATAAAATGTATCTAAAGTGTAATTTCTAAAATGTTTTAATATCACTGGTGTCTTAGTTACTTTTTACTGGTTGCTGGGACAAATACCGGATGCTCGAAATGAAGAAGGAAAGGTTTATTTAGCTCACAGTTACCGGAGGGTTCAGTTCATATTCTGCTGGCTCCAAGGCAAACAGCGGCAGTTCATGCAGCAGAAAACAATGAAGAGCAGAGGAGGAGCAGCAGCTGCGGCCTCCATCAAGCCTCTCTCTTCTACGCTGACTGAGAAGACCAGCGCTCCACAGTGAAGATCGGAGCCCCTCAAAAGTGGTGCAGCTGCGAAGACCAAGCTCCTCCAAAGACTGGGACTTCTCCACAGAAGCAGGGCCAGGAAACCAGGCAGGGCGAAACCAGGCAGGGCGGCATCCTGCCTTTCTCAATTCCTGGGCCCTGCCTACCTGCAGGGCTAGGCCCCCATGCTGAGATCTGCCCGAGCTGATTCAGCCAAGATGACACAATGTACCAACTAACACAACTGGTTTAACATTATCTAAAATGATTAACTATCCACTGTGGGATATCACAGTAAAAACATAAATTTAAAATTAGGACATTATTGAAATACCTGTAATCTCCATGTTTTTTGAAATTCTATATCATGTCTAATTATTTTTTATTCTTTTTAAAATAAAAAAGTTTTTTTAATTAATGTCAGTGTTGCTTACATAAAGTTTCTGAAACTTTTCTATTTATGTCAAAATTAAGATACATTTTTCTTTTGTGGTTGATATATAATATTAAATTTTGGGTTGAATCTCAACAATTTAGAGTAAAATTCAAATTTTTAAAGAAGTTTCCAATATTTTGATCTCTAATTTTTTGAGATTGGTCTTTATTGCCCAGAAGAAAAATAAATGAGTATTTCCTTACTTGTGACTCTCCAAGCATTTTTCTGATGTTGTTTATACATTATCAGTATCAGACAAAAGAAATTGCCATTTACTACACCAATTCTCCTTCCACCACCACTTACCTGGCGTACACTTTCTCATTACTTGCCACCTTGTCTTTATTCCGTGAAGATTACAATAAAAATGAAGTGACTCCCTGCTGTTAACATGAGCTTCTGATCCCAACTGTAGGATAATAATCACATTCTGAATTTTATATAGTCCAAGTGGCCCAAAATCTTTCCTGCTTATAATAATGACCCAGTACATTTTTAGAAGATTAAAACAAATTCAGAAAATAAAGCACCTTTCAGGTGTCCTATCCTCCCTTTCATTGTTGTGAAAAAAAATTATTTAGCTATAAGAAAAGTTTTATCCCTTTAAGACCCTTAGAATTTACTTAGGCAAAAATTAATGAGAATTTACTTGGACTAAGCTTATAAAATATTCTGGCAGAATTGCCATGTATGGCTTCTACTTTATATATAAAAAATCTTTTTCATTTTTCTTTCTTAAGGCCCTTTTGTTTGAGTTTTGGTAAGTGACAAAATGATTGCATGTGAAACATAATTCTTGCATAAAGTAAGCTGCTCATAACACAGACTAATTACACATTTGGGAGGCAAGGCAAAGACATCCAGAGCTTGTTCGTGCTGAGCCAAAAGCACAGCATTTAATGAAATGAAGGCCATAAAAGGTTCAGCATGGATGCTTTCAGGTCTGACCTGGACTTCTGGGAAATCGCACAGTGGTCCCATGGCCTGGTGGGTTCCCCCGGGCCTTGCAAGCCTAGGTTATTACCACTCCTGTGCATGAATCAAACACTCCTTTGCAGCACAAGACATTTGTGTTTCTAGAAATGGCCCCATTTGGAACACTCTTAAGCTAATTATATGGATGTCTCCTGAGTTAATCCGTCTTCCTGTCTCTTCCTATCACACCAAATAATTATCTTTGGTATTTGTTTTTAAAGAATGATTAATGGAACTGGCAGGACCTGACTGTGTAGCCTTCTCCATTTCCTTTCTATTCTAGACCCTATTCCTTCCTCTCCAGATAACAAAGTAAACGAAACAGAAAGGCCCTCCCTTTTGCTCGTTATGTTCTGTATAGCCTGGCCATTGCATATAGGTGATTGATAAAATCTTGTCAAAGGATTATGGTTTTCCAAGTGGCTGTTGTCACTCAGGCCAGAATGAACCAGTTTTACATCTTAATTCCAACTGTAACAGGTTATTCTTTGTGTTAGGAAGAGAAATATCATGACATAGAACAAAGCAAGAAAATGGAGATATAGAAAGAGCAATAAGTACATGAAAGGGATATACATATATATGTGAAAATATGTATATTTTATATATATTCTCCTACATCATACATTATATATTCTCCTATATCAAATATATCTTATAAAATATAGGAAAAATATATATGATATATATATGAGAAAAATATATCTCAGAACAACAGGTATGGAAGTTCAAAGGCAGTAAAATTATAAATTATGGGGGG
>NDGN011300274.1:0-16971 GCA_002564285.1 Tympanoctomys barrerae
GGCTCAGTGGAATAAATGCTTCCCTGGCAAGCGCAAGGGCCTGAGTTCAATTCCCAGTTCCACCAAAAAAAAAAAAAATACATGAATAAATAAAAGAAAAGAAAAGAATGTGACAGTTATAGAAAATATCTATTTAACACCTACATAAAACTATTCATTAATTTTTTATCATGTTCTGACTTCATTGATGAAATATGGTAGTCTGAAAAGATATAGTCCAGTAATTTCAATCCACAAAATTTAAAATTTAGAGAATAAAGTCTACCCTTTGAATGTCTTTGCTTACAAAGACACAATTTTACAGAAGCCTAAGAAATCTCCTAACTCACTTTCTTTATTTTCTAAGTGGGAAGCTACAATTTCAACTCTTAAGCTTGCATGGGGGTGTAAGTATGGCAATAATGAACATAAAATCTCTATCAAGCTACTGAAATTATTACTATTTTGATATATTCCTAACTTGGATGAATATAGTGAAGTGAGTTCATAAAATAGACCTTTCATTTTAGAAACTAAAAATACTCTTTTATTTCCAAATATGAATACTAATCTTCACTAATAAAATTTATAACATCACTTTTTCCACTGAGCAGAAGTTCAAGGCAGAATATAACTTGAGAGCCATAAATATGCCTTCCCTGGGGCTCGTTTTCCATGCGTTACTCCACAACTCTAGCAATAACTTTTTTTTCTGGTTGTAAAGTTTCTATTCCTAGTAACTGTACATTTTAAATAATGGTCCAATACCAATGGAAAACTAACGGGTTAGATACAGCAATAGATACATATGACACAGATAAAGATGATAGAAATTCAAACCCAAACCCAAGGAAGAAAAACACACCGAAGAAGCGGAAAGTCTTTCTGAGTGAAGTAAAGTATTTTTCACTCCGAGCTGTGGTACCCATTTCACAGGAGAGGAATTACATTGATGCCAGTGTGAGCAGGCCATGTGCTATAGTTTGTGTCTAGTTGCTCCCCGCAGGCCCCGAAGCCTCACGCAATCAGGGGGCAGCTTCTGGAGTTGGTGTTTGTTTTTGGATCCAGTGCTGTGATGATATTTGATGATGGGCAGACACTCTGCAGGAGGGAGAGAGGCCAGCTAGCTGCCTGAGCTGCTGCACCCCCTTTGCGCTCCCTGCTCTTTGCAGCCACCAAGAATGGCTGTTCTCTGCTATGTGCCACTTTGCCCTGGAGCTGACTGAGTATGGACTGAAACCGCCACTGATTGTGAGCTAAATAAACCTTTCCTTCCTTCATGGTGGGGGTGGAGTATTTGTCCCAGCAAGGAGAGAACAGCACTAACACACCATGCATCACACAATGCTCCAAGTGTCACTCCAGGAGCCTGCTCCCCTGTTCATTTTCTCATGATCAAAGCTTAGACTTCTCTAGTGTTTTTGTTAGAGTGCAGTTTCACTAGTGGAATACCTCTATACAGTTAAAATTCAAGGCATTTTGGCTGTTTTTTAATCTCACAAATTCTGTTTATCTAGAGCTGTGTGTTAATACATTTTCCTCCTCCTTCCCACTCATCACAAATATAATACTCTGGTTGCTCGTCTTCAGAATTGAAGGGATCCACACTTCTTTCCTGTGCATATACCAGAATGTGTAACAAAACTGCTCCTACAAAAATGGCACACAGAGAGTAGTGCTACACAACCTGAATCCAAATTTATAAACAAGTGGAGCACTACAGAATCGAAGAAAATTTTACCTTTACATTCATAGCATGCTCCTTCTGTGTAACCTTGCTAAGATTCATTACTGATCATTGTCTCATGTATATCTAGAGATAAAGGAGAAACTTTTAGAGCTTGTTTACCATAAGCAAATGAATTTGATGTGTGGAAAAGCAAGTGTGTCAGTGTACCAAGATTCTACCTTTTTACAATGCACCAAAAGTTTTGCAGATAATTTATCAATGTGATATGAAATAATGTAAATGGTGGGGGAAAGAATCCATTCAGATTCATTCTGAAAAAGACTTCTATTTTTATAAATATATAACTGTTTTTACAAATATATATATATATATATATATATATATATANTATACCTGGACATGCACCTAGTGTTCCATCTATGCTAAACATTGACTCTAGCACTGATCTGCTCCCGAGGGCCCTCGTTTGTATATTCTAGTGCCGATTAAGGGTAAAAAAAATACTGAACTGTGTGATTTATAGTAAGAATAATAAAAACTAAAGTTGTAGGACTTTATAAAAACAAATAGGAAATCTAGTTGCATTGAACAAATTTGTGGTCTCTAGAATATTCTAGGGAGTATCTGAATAATTTATTTGGTTCTAAGCACATCTGGCAGAAATTTACCTGGGCAGCCCCTCAGGGCGAGCTTCTTTCCTAAATGTCCTTGAGTTGGATTACTGGCAACGTTTTGTTCCTGGCACTATCAGGAATCTTAATTTTACAGAACATTCTTGTCCATGTAGCATAAAATTTAGGAAAAAGTAACACTGCCTCTTTCAAAGTCAGTTGAAAGAACACATATAAGTAACTTTTTGAAAATAAGTAACATTTGTCAGTGAAATCTTCCAATGCAATTTAATAATAAAAAGTCTTTTATTTATTTCATCCTGATTTGATTTCAAACAAATATGTCTTGGAGTCAATCACCAAGCCTCCATTTGTTCTTACTGAATCTAGATAAAGTAACTATAATCTATTTGCATATTTTCACCTTCATTGAAAGATATGGCAATGTATATGTGAACACAATCCATAACACTTTATGTATCAACAAAAGCTACTTTGAAAGAGCAAACAAACCCTTAATCAGGAAATTGATAGATATTTGAATATTTCTCATTCCACTTTATGTAAGATTAAAATAAAATTATGTTAGGAAAATATTTAACAGTATATGAACCATATAAATGAAAAAGTACCAAGCTTAGTAAAAACCTTGAGTAAAATAATTTTCCATACAATGGTAAAGACTAAATTTAAACTTCAAATTAAAGGATTCTAGGATGTTTCAATTACTCTGAAATATAAACATCTGAAACATAATAAGCAGTTTATCATTTTAGTTATGAAAGAGGCAAAATTATGTGCAAATTAGTCATTATGAAGTTTTCAGTTGCAAGGTCGAAATTTCTTCATCTTCTTTGGATTGTTTTTCCTGTAAATTTCTGGTGACACTGGTAAGTGCATGTGTCATAGAAATCAGTCACAAGACGGACTACTCTTATGCTAACAACACAGGAACATGCACGACACCCAGAGGAGCAATAAGCCAGTCCCTAGCACCTTGGCAGATGCTCCATATGCTGCTGGCAGTGATGAAGCTGAGGAAAGACACTTGCCAGCCCCAACCCCAGAGACTAACACTTTCATCTCAGAAATGAAAATATCTGACTCATAAAGCCCTGAGATGGAAAAAGTGAAACAAAATAACATGCAGTCACACCTTTGTTGTGGAGCCCCGTTTAATGAAATAAAGAAATTCGCTTTGTTTAGTTAGCAGCTGAAAGTTGCCCTCTCCTGCATTTCATTGTTCTTGACATTCATTACCATAGTGGCCATTTAATCAAGATTCCTTTTAAAGCGGTGAATGTTAGCTGAATGTCCCAGGAGTGCTGATTCCCTTCCATTTCAAGTCTGTTTTGACCCCAAATGCATTAACCTGGGCTGCCCACATTTCTTCCTGTGCTGTCACATAAGATATACTCTATATCAAATATAGAACATCGACCTTGAAAGAAAAGGGGAAAAGGTAACTCATATATTCCTGAACACACACACACACACACACACACACACACACACACAAATACTTAGTAACTCAGTCTAGGTTCTATCAAAGTTATTTTTTCTTCTTTTTTTGGGGGGGGAGTGTCTACAGGGTGTTCAGGGTCTCACTACTAGCTCAAACTCATAGTGATTGGCCTGTTTACAGCCTCCCAAGCACTGGGATTACAGCCTCCCAAGCCCTGGGATTACATGCCCAGTCTCTATCACAATCTCAGCACAGCCCAGGGATGGGGCTGCATGGCATGCTAGGCATCGAACCCCTGTCCCAGATCTCTAGGGATTGAATCTTCTCAAATTGTGAGTCAGATTTCATTGTTTTCTCTTCTAACTTGTATATGCCAGGTATTGTATCCCATAAAAAACCAAAACAAAATAAAACAAAGCAACTTGAATGAGTCAAGAAGGAAGTAGGGGCAAAAACCATTTAACAGAGCATAAATGGCAGTTCTGATTCTACCTGATTAGTCCTATGGAATGTTTTTCCAAAAGGTAAGCAAACACCCGTTCTAGTGGGGAGGACAAGTGCTGAGGGCCTATGGTCTGCATTTTGCATTATCCTGTAACTGGTCAAGGCATCATCAAGAATGAAAGCAGGGAAAATAGTTCTGATCATTGGAGCCACTTTTGACAAGCCATCATCTACCTACACCCTTACTATGAGTACAGTCGCACAAAACCTCCAAAGACCTCTTCTGATTAACATTTTAAAGGGCTTTGTGGCCATCGCGCTCTCATTTTGGAGCTAGGGATGTTTCATTATTGTCAGTTAAAATTCTCTGAGAGCAAGATTGGCAAGCATTTATTTATATATTTTTTGGAGAGGCAACATGGGAGGCATGGATTTTGTAAAGCAGGCGGGTGCTGCTCTGTGCTGCTTCGAGAGGCAGTACTGGTGTGAAATAGCTCTACTAATGTGAAGCTAGCCCCACTAAACATAAAGCATAATTGTGGAAAGCAATTTGCTCAGTAGCAGAGAACTAACAGGGTTTCTTATTGTGGTTCAATAACAAGGGAGCACAGAGAAGCCATACTGAAAAAGCTCCTGAAACTCTTTTAATTTGGTTCAGATGCGATTTTCCTCTGTGAAACCAATGTGAAAACTTGAAATCATTCCTATTACACTCAGAAGCAAGATGTATATGCATTTCCTGCAAATTAGCATTTTCCGATTTCAATGAATTTAAACACTTTCATTTGTGCTTTCCAAATTGTGAATTGATAGAGCCTTGAGCCTGTGACTGCCAGCATCACGGCCAGCAGCCAGTAAGAGCAAATGCTCAGCTGGATCAGAAATTAACGGACTTGGGCCGGCGAGATAGCTCAGCAGACTAAAGTGCCTGCTTAGGCCAGCTTAGGCAAGTGCAGGGACCGCAGTTCAAACCCCCACACCATGTGCTACCACCCTACCCCCAGGGCGAGCTGAGCTGGTCACAGTCCAGGCGTGGTGGTGCACACCTCTAATCCCAGCACTGGAGAGCTGAAAGCAGGAAGTCACCATGAGTCTGAGCTATGTAGTGAGACCTTATAATGACCAAATGCATTTAAAAAAAGAAAAAAAAAAGTTGATGCACTTAAAGATTCTGATCAGCTTTGTTGTAATTCTTACAGTTTCTCCTTTAACCTACTGTGGCTAAATCTTAGTAAAGATAGCATAGCACTGCAAAAGGTTAATAAATATTAATAATAAATATCTTAAAATCAATAGCATCATTAAAAGAATTTTTCCAACATTATATAGTCAAATCAATACATATAAATATATCAGATACTAATATTACATATATCCTACTAAAGTCAAAGTCAATAATACTAACCAGTGGACCTACTTATAAGAAATTAATAAGCCATCTTTGTATTTTGTATGTAGCATCGCATGCAACAAGTGAATATCAGAAACCACGCAGGCTTATGGCAGATAAGTAAGACATATTTATCTGCTGAGACTACAATTATCTCACTTTGTTTTACAGCATTACTCACTTACCCAAGCCACAAGGAACAGAGACCCTCTTATTTTCCTGTTCAGTTCTTGGTGGTGACAACAGTAGTGGCTGGTGACCCCTGCAGTACCCAGGTGAGAAATCACTCAAGAGCATTCCGTACTGTCCCTGAGCCCCAGCAGACGCGTGCTCCCTTCTGGAGCCAGCCTGCACGGTTTCCTGAGATTGCTCCCTTCACAGCTGGTGAGCAGACACCTCTCACCGCTTCACCTCTTGGCAACAGATGCCTCTGTGGAGGCACAGATGCCGAGTACCCAACCAACCCCAACATTAGCCTTTTGTTCTAGACTAATTGGACCAGCAGAGTCACAATTAATGTTTGAATAATTAGGCAACACACATGATTTTTTTTGCAACTTTTCCTTGTAGTAAGTCATCATATTCTGTCCTGGTTCATATTTAATTCCAATGGAGATAGTGAGTTTTAAAAGCAATGAGTTATTAAAAATATCCTGAAACGGTTCCCATAGAATGAAGGTATTTCTACATATATAGCACTATGTGTAAATATGTAGTTGCATTTTTCACATAAAAAAACATGACATATTAATGTAGATTAATTTCAATTCAGTGGTTTCCAGTGACTTTGTATTGGTATTGGGATCTACTTGAATATATACATTTTGCCTTGTTTAAAAAGTCTATTGTGGGGCCAGGGAGATGGCTCAATTAAGTAAGTGCTTGCCTTGCAAGTACAAGGACTTGAGTTCAATCCCTGGTTCCACAAAATAAATAAATAAATAAGCCTATTGTATGATACACACATACACATATACAAACACATACACAAGTTAAACATGACCCCTTTCCTTTCTTACCATCAGAGAGCCTCAGGAGTTAGAGGTTCTTATACTTTGACCATGGTTCCCAACTCTTATCTCTACGCTTCACATCTAGTCCATCTCTGTAATTCCTAAGTGAAAAATTATGATACTGAATCACATTTAAAAGCAAAGTGTAGAGGGACCGACTAGATCTCTTTTATGCCTTTGCTTTGGAGGGGTCCACTTTGAGTCATCTTGAATTCTTTGAATTCTCCATGGAATTTCAGTGCCACAAATCTATCTTTAGAGGCATTCTTCCTGGTGCTCACCCTCAGTGTCCACATTCCAATCCCGAACCACAGAATGCTGGCTTTTCTTCCTAACCAAATTTCTCAAATGCAGCTATTTCTCTCATCAGCACAGAGTGGGGCACTTGTCAAGCCTTCCTGAAGTAACACAATACTTTCCCCTTCTTATTACTAGCCCGTTCCAAACCTGTGTCTCTGGAGCTGTTACAGCCCAGTCTTCCACCGGAGCCTCATCTCTGTTCCCAAGCCATACCTGTGTCTCTCAATCATCTAAGTATAACAACATCACCCTGGCTGTGAGCGGAACCCTTCCACCAGCCTGGAAGAACTTCCTCTGTCTCCTCATCTGGTGACCTGCAGGCCCTCAGAGCTCTGCCCATCAACTTTCAAGGAGGCTTCTTTCATCTCTCAAGTCAAGTCCTGACCAGCTCTTCTTATAGACTCCAGTCAGCATCATTTGCATGTGTTTTAGAGCACTGTCTTTGTCCCAGAGCTCTGTGCTTTTGTTCCTAGCTCTAGTTTATAGTTATCCTCATTCTGGCCCAGCTTTGGACTTGTAGATACATTTCACTAATTAATTCATGAACAATAAGATAGCAGCTTGTTCAGAAGAGGTCAAATGTATGATAAGAAATCAAGAATGGGAAGGTCTCAAAAGTGGTGACTCAATATTCATTCATAAATTCACAATATTGTTAATATTCTACTTTAAAAATTTCTGTCAAAAATGATTTCATGTGTTATAAAATTAGTATTCAAAGGTGAATATCTGACAGATACAGGGTATGTCACTGAGGGTATGGGTAGATTTTTAGATGCAGACAGGACCTGTGAGAAAATTAGTGAAGGAAAGACTGGGACGAAAAAGACAAATGAAAGAAGGGAAACATATACTTAGGTGTATATGCAGAATGGTTTGGATAATTGTATTGTCAATTTCTGCTGGTGTTTTGAAAGGAGCAGTTAATGTTTGCTTTTTTTTAAACTCTTGATTTTTTTCCTCTTTTGAATTTCCTATATCTTCTTTGTTATTATTATGTTTTTTCTTTAAGTGAACCGTACACATTTGTGTCTGGTAATCTGAACAACTAATTTAAAGATAGCATCATGTAACAGTCACTACTGCTGAATTCTTCTTACTTTGTTTACTGAATCTCGCATCATTTATAGTTATTTTCTATAATTAATTTATATTCTTAGAAAAAAAAGGAAATTAAAATCCAATGGGTGACTCGAATCTATAAAAACAGTCAGATGCAGAGTGGAAGATAGTGAAAGAGGGAGCTAGTGAGGCACAGCATGGACGTCAGAGAGAGGACTGCTGGGAGGAGTGATCCAGCCTCGGGCGTCAGGAGAGAATGTCATTTATGCCAAGAAGGTGTAAAGAATAGAAGGATAAAGAGGAAAAGGACGCACTCGGGTAGAACGGTGCACACTAAGCTGCAAAGAATGTGAGTGTGCACCTGCGAGTGTGTGAACGTTCACACTCATGCATGCGAGTACAGATTGCCCCGTGACCAAACGCAAAGGACTGCGTCTGAACAAAGCGTAGAAGTTGCGCTTTATGTCCCATGTCCCTCGCTAGAGAGGCCAGATTTCACGCTGTACGTAAGAGCCAGCCATTAAAGGTTTCCTGAAAGAAAGTTTTATTTATTTATTTATTTTTTCCAGAACCTGGGATTGAACTCAGGTCCTTATGCTTGCCAGGGAAGAGCTTATTCTACTGAGTCATCTCCCCGGCCCTTCCTGAAAGAAAGTGACAAAGATAAGATGTTCTTTAGATAGATTATAACTGAGCACAGTGGACATAAAGAAAAGAGATGGGGGGCGCGCAATACTGAGGCAGTGGCCAGTTCCGGAAATGAGCTTGTTGTTTGTGCCCGCACACGTAGAGTAAGACACTGCACACCACAGAGACAGCAAGCAGGCCAATAGAATGGCATCGTTAATGAATTAGAAATCAATTCAGAGACGCATGTTGGAAATGGGGCAATAATAAGAAAGAGAAAGTACTATGCTACTTCAGGAAGGCATGCCAAGTACCCCTAGGTGTGCTGATGGAAAGAAATAGCTACATTTGAGAAATTTGTTTAGGGAGAAAAGCCAGCATTATGTGGCTCTGGACTGTAATGTGGATGCTGTGAGGCTGAGCGGAGAGCAGAGCGCCTCTAAAAGTTGTGGTACAGGGGCTGTCTAGTCGCTCAGCAAGCTAAAGCACCTCCCCAGGCAAGCTTAGGCAAGCACATGCCCTGCCTGCCTACCCCGGGGCAGCCTGAGCCTGCCAGAGTCTGGGTATAGTGGCTCGCGCCTATAATCCCAGAGCTGAGGAGGCTGAAAGCAGGAGGATCACCATGAGCCCAAGCTACGTATTGAGACACTGCAGCAACCAAATACATTTAAAGGAAAAATAAAATAAAAAGAATTGTGCAACAAAGAAGAGGTATAGAAAAATATGTAGTTTAGGAAGATATTACATTTCAAAAAGGCATGCTGGATAAAATCATGGTTTTACGCAGCATATTTTAGTCTTTCTAGCTGACAGTGTAAAGTTGCCTGATCTTGTTTCTCCTTGCTTATTTTTGAATACTAAATATTTTCACAAGTTTTTATGGATGTGAAGTCTAATGTGAGCTGAACGTGTTTTAACTTTTCAAATAATGATTTCATATTTTCTGTATTTTATTTTTCTATTTTGGGTTTCTCATATGAGAGAATGCATGAGATATTTAAACTTGAGCATCTGATTTTCAAGATGCGCGTTGTTGTACAAATTACTCAAGTTTATCCTCTTTTATAGTTTAGTAGTGATTCATTGCACATTAGCACCACATTTTTAAACTACACATCTGCTGATGGAAAAACAGGCCACGTGCATCACTGGAATATGACACCTTAGTTCTTTTAGAATTGCATCCAAAAGGGGAATAGCTGGGTCAGATGGGATTCCTGTTTCATTTCTTGAGGAATCTCCACCCTGGTTTCCATAGCCATGGTAGTGTCTTATGCACAAATACTCCTAAGGATAATTGAGCAGATTAGTTGGCTTCGCTAAACCCTTTTATTAAAGACAGGATGTAGGAAGAAGGCACTTTGGCTCAGTACTGTTACTGGAGTGCATGCAGGTGTTATTTATGAAGAGGTAGTGTAAAAAAGCAGCTATGAATTATGTTTTAAAAGTTTTAATCAGAAATGGCTTAGTAGGGAAAGTGAGGAGTGGATGGCTTATTGTAATCATCAGAAATTCCCACAGCCGCCACTTATAAAGGTTTATAATCAGAAAAGAAAGCAAAGGTGCCATCATCAAAGCATGGCGTAAAGTCTGGGATTTGTCTCCGGGCATCTCACCAGGGAGGAGTCTGGTCTCTCTGCCAAAAGGTCTCTTTGAATGCCATGCCACTGTGAAAGTTAGTAGTGTCATAAGGATGAGCAGAGTTTTGGTCGAGCCTTTGAGTATTGTGTTCGTGCAAGGTGACACTGCTTGAGTTTTGATTGTACTTTTTGTATTCTATGTGCTTACCTCCTTACCATTAGTTCTTGATTTTTTTTTTTGAAAAGAACAAACTAAACCAAAGAAAAAGAAAAAGAAAGCTTTGCACTTCGCCTGCATATACGGTACAGCCTTAATATAAAAGTCATGCCCACACCGTGTGTAACGGTGATGAGATCAAAGCCAGTGCTCTTGCTGGTGGCTGTGGTGTTAAGCAATGCAGGGGACAGAGAAGTGGTGATCTCTTAGGACGCTTCAGGTGGGGGGTCTGCCTGTAAGACGACAAAAGGTCAGGGAAGAGAGCACGAGGATCTCATTTCCCCAAACATAAGTGAACCCCTCGGGGACCTTCACAGCGCGCCAGGGGAGGTGTTGGGTGTACGAGGTACCGCGGTCAAAGCAGAGGTCCTGAGGCATCATAAAGTGGCATTCCATGAAAGGAGGGGCTGATTTTATTATCTCAGGACCAGCCATTTGGACTGCTATAGAGCCTCCATAAAAGATAGTTTCCTGGCTTCTTGTAAACAGAGGCTTTCTTAGCTCTAAATTATTGGAGACAGTTGGGAGCAAGGTTAAAGCTGAGATCAGGGCAAAGACTGGGATAGCTGAAACTGAGAGAGGTTGAAAAATAATAAGATGAAGGCCTGGAAAGTAGGAGGATCGGAGAAATTAAATTAATGCTCACAGCAATGGGGTGATTGCTATAAGACAGGCATTTTGCTAAACATATTTATTATGGTTTCTCTTTATGTAACAACCTATAAGGTTGATAATATAATTTTTGTTATAATGGAGAAAAAAGCTATGCAGAAAAAGTAAAAGAAAATTGCCTAAAGCTATAGAGGTAATAAGACTTAGAGTCAGACTGAAATTTCAGGATGTTGTACTGCAAAAGCCATGGTATAGCTACTAAATCGTCACCACCCTGGGTGGTTTACTTCACAGGGCTGCATGTGCTACCAACGGAAACACACATGGCATTTTTTTCTTTGAGAAATTATCAGTCACTGTGATAGGTGCTTTTCAAATGTGATTTCATTAATGATAAAAAGGTAGGATAAGATGTACATTTAATAATTTTAAATATTAAGCAAAGCACCTTCAACTCTAACTCTATTACCACAGGATTTGTTTCTTATAAAGAGTTACATTTGTCAACTTCTGCAAAATAGAGCATTTTCTATCGTATGTCCTCTTTCCTGTTCTTGAATTTTGTTCAACATGAGAGGGAAAGCCTGAGGAAAAAAAAATCACTCTTTTTCTACACAATCTCTTTTTCATATAAGAGCATGTAAGTATCACACATGAACAGTCAATCAAACTTTTTCAGATTTATTCCTTCACTAGTAATACAGTTTAATCACAGACTATGACACTAGATTTCTCCAGGGAGTTAAGCAAGAATGTACATAAGAACATGTTATAGTTTTGCATACTTTATTACAGATGTCCTGGTAGAAAATGTGTGTGTGTATGTCTGTGTGCTTGTGAATATATGAATATATATATATATATATATATATATATATATTTCTCTCTCTCTCTCGTTTCTTTGAGATAAATAGCATTTTCTCGGCTGCTCTCTGCTGTGGTCTGTTCCAAGGTGCATCAATGATGCAGGTCTCACATCCCGTCAGAAATGTTGAATACTGAATTGATCTCAAGTAGGCAGAAAACCGAGCAGCTTTCAAAATTCCCTTCCTTCCTCCTTCCATAAGAATAACATGCACAAAAGGAACTGAGACATTGACTTCAACATGCAAAGCAGGTTTACAACAAGGTCTGAGGCCCACAGAGGCCCCGGAAGGGCTGTGCTGCGCCCCCTCCTGTCTCCTCTGCTCTCTCAGCATCAAGTCCATGTGGTTTGGCTCGGTGCTCCGCCCTTCACGTGGGTCTTCTGGACCTGTCCTGCTCTCATGGGATTAAATTTTCTTCTTTTCCCCAATATTCTGGGACAAGAAGGTGTCACATGTTATTTCTGTATCCCTAGCTAACGAGATAAAATTTATTAAGATCATACATTGATTGGAAAGAAACTTTTATTAGCATTTGTGAAAGAAGAGAAATAAGCACCACAAAAAATGATAACATTGACAAAGTAGATTTTCATAAATAGTTGCATGCTTTTGATGAGAAGCAGATAGCACAGCCGATACTTCTGTTCCATTAAGGCTGAATTTTTCTTTCATGTCAAAATAATGCTTCTTGCTTTGATGAAGGTCATGTATTGATTATGGAGTGCCCTTTTTCATATCCTCATCTAAAATTCTGATATCATTATCACTTGTTCCTAAAATACATATGTATAGTAAAAAGAGTGGGACAATGATTATATTTCTGTCTTAATCTAACCCAAGATAATCACTTAAAATATGAACTCGTTCACTTTAAAATGTATAAAGATTTTCAACGAGTATGTTTTGTTCCGATTTGTGAATTTGAATGTAGCTTGCAGAAACATGCTCCTGCGTGTCTTTTCCACAGATCTGTGTGTAATCAGTTTGATAACAAAATAATAAATAAATAAACAAATAATAAATAATTTTGCATGCTGTGGTTCACTTTCAACTCAGTGGGGTAAAATTCATGATGATAAAGTAGTAACTGAAGGAGCAGTAACTGCCTCTCCAAAATATGAATCTCAATCTTATTTTAAAAACAAGAATATAACTTACATAGAATGATAACACAAAGGGTAGCAAGCTATTCAGGGTAAACAATTGTGTTATTATTTGAAACATCACGCTGAAGGTGTCTGCACTAACGCCTGTGCCCGCCATTCTCATCAAAGTGTCCGCCGGCGGCCACTCAGGAGTCTGTTTAGTGCTTTGCTCAGTTAATACCCACGCAAAGCAGTGACGGCTGAAAGAAGAGTGGCCGAACAGTTCATCATTTCATCATGCTTCTATATTATATAATTTCTAACAAGAATGAGATTGCACTTCAAATTCATTGTTCACACCCAAGGAGCTTGTTTTGCTTGCATGCATCTCTCGTGGTCTTCACTGTTTTATAATTTAATAAGGCAGTCACACATAAAGACTAGTAGCTTAGTGCCTACAAAACTTTCCCTACCATTAAAATTACATCTAGAATCCTGAAGGCTATACATGCTCCTTTTGTCTTTTGCATGTGTCCTTAAACCTTGGTGACTTTTACTTTATTTTAATTTTTTTGCGGAACCGGGGATTGAACTCAGGCCGTTGTGCTTGCCAGGGAAGCGCCTATTCTACTGAGCCATCTCCCTGGCCCTGTGACTTTTAAATAAGTGTAGGACCTTGGAGATTCTTCTTTGTATTCTGTTGTAACCATTTCAACAGTTCTGCTCCCCCTAAATTTTGTAGCTTACACACAAAACTTAAGTTTGATATTTGAAGACATGTTTTTATTAATGACAGATTTACGTGAACAAACTTTCCTGTAATTCTGGAGTCCCCCCTCCCTTTTTAACGTATTTTAGTAACAGGGTCTACAAGGTCTCAATATACAGATTAGCTCTTGAGATTCTTCTGTCTCACCCTGCCAAATGCTGGGATTACAGATGAGTGCCGCCACACTCAGTCTCAGTCACAGTCTCAGTGTGCTCTGGGGGCGGGGCCAGCATGGCATGCTGGGGATGGAACCCATGTCCCTGCCTCTGCCTAACCAGGTGTTTCAGGCCACTGAGCTAGCTGGTCAGCCCTGAAATTTCCCCTTGACATGCACAATATCTCAATATACCCTCAGTGAATTTCTCTACCTGTCCGTGAGATTGTGGTGCTTCCCGACTCAGTCCTATAGTTTAGGTTGAGTATATCTCCAAAAGTTTTATGAAGGAAATTTCAATTTCAACCAATCTGAGGCCTTAGGAGAGATAAAATTTAACTGTATTGTTTGACTACATTGTTTAGGAGGAGGAGCTTGGGAGATAATTAAATTCACTAAAGTCAGATGGTAGAGCCCCAATGTCTATACAAAAAGAGAAAGAGATGCTAGAAGCAAAATGCTTGTCCTCCGTCGAGTGAAGTTTGTTCTACAACACTTCAAGATGCTGCTACCATATAGGTCATCAATAGATACGTCCTACAACCTGGACCTCCAGAACTCGGAGTTATTTTTTTGTTTGTTTTGCTATTTTGTTTTTTTCCTTAACCTAAAAACTCAGTATCATTAGCAACAGGAAATACGTGCATCTGGCAAATTTACCTTTTACTTTTGTAAAGCAAGCAAATCAATCGTATTTGATATGAATCAGAGGAAAGATAGCAAATAGTCATTCAATAAATTTGAACTGCCATGGATCCTACATGGGAGAGCTGCAGATAGTATTAGAGCATTAAAAATGAGTGTGGTGTAGGGCCAGGGAGATGGCTCCGTGGAATAAGTGCTTCCCTGGCAAGCACAAGGCCTGAGTTCAATCCCGGCTTCTGCCAAAAAATTTTTTAAAAAAATGAAAATGAGTGTGGTATCTCGTGACTATAGGCCTAGACACTTGGGAAGCTCTGGCAGGAAGTCACTGTAGTGCTGCAGGCTGAGACCAGCCTAGGAGACATAGTGAGGCCCTATTTCAGAACAGTGAACATATAGAAACGTTAGCACACTGGCTTGGGCCTCAACTGTGTGAGTAAATGGCTTTCGCGTGGAAGAGTTATTTTATTATGCTTACTGTTGTCGTAATCACCCAGCATCTCCCTTTTTGGGGAGGTAGGCAATCAAATAAATTTGGTCTTAAAGAAGCTCATACATATCAGTACAGAAATCTGCCTAAACTATAACAGAAAGGTTTCTTGGTCAGAGTCCTCCAAAGAAGGAATGAGCTACTTGAGAAATAACATAGTTTGAATTTAATTTTCCAATGTGAATCATCAAACTCTTTCAGTACTATGAGGATAGATTCACAAGGAAAAAAAAAAAAGACATGCAAGGGAGCAGCAGGGGAAGGTGGCAACTGTATTGTTCGGGCACATGAGCACAACATAATTCTTTATCACACAACAGATTTTACTTATTGAGTGGAGTCAGTGTGATTCTTTCATTACTTCGTGTAATGGTTTGTGGGTGATTTTCACTTGCAGCTTCTGGGGTGGACTTCACTTCTCAGGTTTGCAGAGCAGAGTGTATCTGAAGTTTTGTTTTCTTAAATGACTTTTTTAAAAAAAGGGCTTAGCATCTGAAAGGGCTCAGTAAAGAAACAAATTCCTGATGTCTAATTCTTCTTCTAAGTGGGCATAGAATTGTGAGATATTAAGCTGCTTTTCTCTATTTTCTCGTGAGATCTTTCTCTATTATGTTTACACCATGTACTTCTTTAGATATTAGTCATGACATTTATCTTTGCATTATGTTTCTTTCTGCTTTTCGGATGTTTGCCTTCAGGGGCACTGATAAAAAACATTACATTTGGTGGATCTGCATTAAAAATAATTTCTTTTCCTGACGACCTATTTAAAATGTCATTTGCGCCTTGTGAAGTCCTTTAGAAAGATCTGGAGACTTACACCCAGATGACCCAAACAGTTTCTGCGAGAACTGCAATTTCCTTTCGGGGATTATGGTTCCAGGGAAGATTGCTTCTAAATATCTGTGATAGAAATACTTTCCAGAATTAATGCAGTTGTTTACTTTTTATTGATTTTTAGAGCAATTTACCTCACCCCACAGAAAGGACAAGTAATAAAAATACAGTTTAATTATAGTAATATTAAGTATAAAAATATAATCATTCTTTAAACATGAGAGGTCAAAGCATGAATTCTCTAGATGTGCATTTTGACAGCTCATTCATACGTGTAACCGATTCCTGTTGTTTGTTCTGCCAGTTATATTTTTGCAAGATCAAAAAGCCCACGAGAAATAATTAGTGTAGCTCATCTAGTTACGAAATGAAAAGAATTACAGTTGGTACTTTTGAAGAGAATGGACTTTTGAGTTAAAATATGCATGTTCATTGATCACAAATGGATGAGAAATGTCATCCAGTTATTACCCAGAAAGGACCTGATTGAAAATAGGTGACCTTTCCCCAACGCTGTGAGTAATCTCCACTGCTCGTTTAAAGGACAAGCTATCTACACCGTCCATTAGGTGGCGATGACAATTGAAATGCGAGTGGGTTTCAGAAGTTTTAAACATGGCAAATGTTTTCAATTAATCTAAATGTCACTCTATTTTTATGGATTTGGGCATTGCATGAAAGTGATATGGAAGATTTATATTGTTTTCTGAATGGCAGGATTTCAACTTCCCAACTAGAGGAAGCAAACACTGGTCTATGAATGACTGCTCTTTAATAAGGAGAAGATACTAAATTGATATTTTTTATCATGAATTTCTATGTGTAAGTGCCTGTCGCTGGGAATGTGCTAGTGAATGAGTCGGGCACAGAGTCTGTCATTTACAAATCTTGGGTTTACTGTTATAAACAGTGTGGGGTTCTGAGATTTGATTGGATGAGAAGTTTTTAGCTTCAATTGTTATAAATAGTCAAAAAGTCCATTTAATATGGCAAATGCAAAGGATAAAACGTGAGAGGTAAAGACAAGTGATTTTGAACGTGTCTGGATTAGACAAGAGGAAACAGTTCTAGAACTTGTACAGGAATGGATGTTAAACAAAAATTTCAATTGAGTCCTTAAAAAGATGGGAGCCTTCAA
>NDGN011300288.1:0-11983 GCA_002564285.1 Tympanoctomys barrerae
CTATTCATTGAATTAAGAGAATGGAGTTGTATATCTATCCTAACTATTTTGAATATACAGATACAAAGTGGTCGTTCATTTGTATCTTCCTTTTTTGGTTAGTTTTGTCAGAAAAGGTCATTCCATTGTCATTTAAATACTGTAAGTGCATTAATTCAGCAAAATATCCCAATATAGTCCAATAATCCATAATAGTAGTGGGTTTTCCATAAGACTGTCAATGTCCGAAGTTGTTCACTTGTGCATTTTACAGCTCATCATATTAATATGGCTTTAATTTTTTATAAGAAGAAAGCTTTAAAGCAACAGAACTAGGAAGAGTGAGGGAGAATAAGGAGTGTAAAGTGACTCTGGGGCTTCTAGCATGGGTTGGGTAGTTGTACTTTCAGGGCATAAGAACCCTACCAAGACAGGAAAGGGCCTTCCAGTAGGAAAATACGTCTGGGAGGATGGTGTCCCAGAGGCCAGGAGGCGTTTACAGAACGCTTAGAGAAGGTGGGTTCCATGAAAAGGAGCGATGAGGTTTAATCCAGAACAGGAGAACGTGGGTGACCTTGGAGAAGGTGCTGTCCATGGTGCTGAAGAGGACCGGGCTATCTGGAGCGCTGGAAGTAAGAGGAAGATGTAAAGTGATTGATAGCAAAAGTAATGAAGTTTGGTAATTAGTGGATGAAAGATCAGAGAAAGGAGGAAAGGAAAGGGAAGTGCTAAGAGTCTTGAGGATACTCAGGTGGTGGAGGACTGGGTCTGCAGGGTGCCCAAGACCATAGAAATGGCTCAAGATTAAAACAAAATGCTCTCACATCCATCTCAATGGCTTCAATTGGAATTGTAAGCAGATTTTTAAAAACTCTGTTTTAACTTTAAATTATAAAAATATGGAGGGCTGGGGAGATAGCTCAGTTGAATAAGCACTTGCCTGGCAAGCACAAGGGCATGAGTTCAATTCCCGGTTCTGCAAAATAAATAAATAAATACATACATACACACACATACATACATACATACAAACAAGCAAACAATACATGACAGCACCTTTGGAAAACACAAAGGACATATAACAAAGGAAAATAATCACAGATAGTTCCTATTCTCAGAAATGGCTGTCTTCCTACGTTTTTTTAGTTTCATTTTTTTCATGTCTTTGCATTAAGAAAATTATGTTATGTTATGAGAAGGACATGATTTTACAAAAACTCAGAAACAGAAAACAGGAAGTTAATGTCAGATAGAGCAAGATTCAGATTACAGTTCTTAGCTGATCGAATGCATGACCTGGGGCAAATTTCTGATGCTCTGCTTCAGTGTCACTGTTTGCAGAAGAGACTTCTTGGTGATTAAGACCAGGGGGTCCCTGGAAGCCACAGGGACAGACAGAGACTCCTGAGTGGAATTCCAATAGCACAAGAAATAATATGAAGAACCAACAAATGGAATTACAACGAACTAAAAACTTCACAGCAAAAGAAACAATCAGCAGAATGAAGAAATCCTCTTCAGATTGGGAAAATATTTTCCCAACCATTATTTTGATAGAGAACTGATATGAAGATTATATTAAAAAAACCCTAAATGACCTAATCAAAAATGTGCAAATGAGCCAAAGAGACAGTTCTTGAAGGACGAAGTGTAAATGACCAATAAGTACATGAAAAATGGCTATCATATCATATGCAAATAACTTCTTGCACAGGACAGTTACATGATAAGTTTTTCATCAATTAAATTGTATTTCTACACAATTTTGACATCTCCTTTTTCTTACATTACATGCATTTTCCATTTTTAAGAATAAAATTCTTGTAATTCCCATGTCTGTGGTTGTGTCCTACTTCCTTATAGGATATGCCAAAAATTTAACCATTCTCTCCAAAATTTATTTTACTTCTGCTTATTTGTTTGGAGAAAAGAAAAAGTATTGTTTTCAGATAGCATTTTTGTGTATAAAGCATACACAAATTATTACTCAGCTTTCCCCCAAGACATAGGAGTGAAATGTACTGCTTAAAGGGCATGACTACTTCAGCTGCCCGATATATATATATATATATATATATATATATATATATATATAGTTGTAATTGGCTTTTTGAAGAGTGGTACTGATTTATATTCCCACCTGCACACTTAGGCAGGTGGTTCTTCTCCATCTCAATGACAAGAGGGATAATTGAGAGTTTAGTTGGCTATTGCGATTATTTTCCTCTTAAATGTTTTTCTTACTCTGATTAATAGGATTCTCTCCTCCATTCTTTCCTATATGCTTAGCGTTACCATCAGCTTGAAATTAAAAGGAAACTGGAGACATTAGTTAGGAAGGAGCGGATCCAGAGAGCCAAGGTAAGGCATACGTACTCTCATTTATTCATAATATTATTCTGTGATTGCAAAAACCATGGTCGTGTGACTGAAGTTTCCTAAGGTTCCTTACATTTGAGTAACACACAGCTGAGGTCAAAGAATGGTTCTATTGAGTTTAATAATGTCAGTCTTCATTATAAATGACCACAACAAAATAGCTGTTTGTATGAAAAAATTTAGCAAGGTAAAAATCTTTCTAAGACAAAAAAAAAAATCAAAAAATTGCTTCAGTACTTTTTTTTTTTGTGAAAGAGCCCCAAGGATTTTTGCCTGGCTAAGTATAAATAGGTAGTACTGTTCCAAATGTAGTGACAAAGAGAGCACTGTGAGAATTATACAATGACATGTTTTCATATGACTGTCACCCGTGAAAATTATGGTGGGAATGATCCTCTATAGAAAAAGAAAGTAAATAAGATTTAACATGTTTTGTACTTACTTCTGTACATGATATGCCTGCTTTAAAGTGAACTTATGAGGTATATAAATTTGAATCAAATGATGAGAGATCCAATTAAGCATATTTGAAAGATTATAGGTTAGTCTGTCAGTTTTACTCAATTTCTGGAGCCATTCAAATCAAATATTGCTTTAATTTTCAGTGTAGCATTACAGATATGGTACCTAAGACATGCTCCACAAACTGATGAGCATTTGTAAAGCTTCTGCAAAATAACTTGCCATTTAAAACTAATTTTTTCCTTTTGCCCGATGGACTCAAATTGGTTTCATCAGGGTCAAAAGAGAATCGTGTTACAAAAATGTTGTTAAGTGACTGAAGATAGCTCAGTGTTCTTTTAAAGATCAGAAGAATTGAGCTGTAAAGATTTAAGATAAATTCAACTTTGCTGATGTTGTCCTATATCAGGGACTGTGCTACGGGTGCTATCATTTATCTGCTGAGATGTTGATAGGTGAAGATAACAGGTGTAAAGAGTTAGTTGCGACACTTAAAGTCAGGTTACTGTGTATCTGTAGTTTTCTCTCCTCTCCAGGTGGCCAGGCACAGAAACCTGTGGACACAGGACTTGGCAGACACTCGCTGTAGTGGTCAAGTTCTTCCCTGTAGGATTTTTATTCGTCATTTTTTTCTCACATAATTGCATTTGGCAAAAAAGTATTTCAGGCCACCTTAATTTCATATGCAACCCTCTTTGCCTTAGTAGCACTATTCTTTTTTCTTTTCTTTTTTTTGCAGAACCAGGGATTGAACTCAGACCCTTGAGCTTGCCAGGGAAGCGTTTATTCTACTGAGCCATCTCTCTGGCCCCAGTAGCATTATTAAATTATTTCTGAAATAGAAAAGTGCTACTTTCTAATGGTCTGTACTGATCAGACTAGTGAACAGCCTTGTGTTTTTTGATAGTGACCAGTTTAAAGGAGATGCATCAACTGTGTTGCTAAAATGGAGAAACACTGTTTTGGTAGCTATCTCTCTGTATAGTTAAGCAGATTCACTTTCCTGCCTTTCACCACCACATCCAGCTCCCTGATGATTGTGGAAACCCTTTCTAATTGCCATTGTAGGCTTCCAGAGTAGCACCTTTGAAGGAATGGTAATGGATGTCTTTGGCCTCATAGTCAATCTTGAACCTTTCTGTGTTCTGACCTAGCCTGGATGACGAATGACTGCATGCATCTACCCACCAATTCTCTTTTCAATTTCAGGGGGAGTACACAAGACATTCTGGTGAAAATAGTATAGCAGTCCTGTCTCCTCACCCACCCACAGGCCCAAAGACACACCGTGGTCATAATATTCTGGTTAATGAAGGACATTCCAGTCCATTAACACTGGTGAGTTGTATTACAAGTCCCCACCAATTAATTTATGACTTTCTGCTAATCTCAGAAATAATGCTCTCTGGGAGCATACCTGCATAATTGTGTGAATCCTGCTGAAAGAAAACATACTCTTAAGAATGAAGAAAAGCCATAGACTTACATCTGTTCAACTTTCCCTACTGAATGTCTCCTCGCTAATCAAAATCTCTCCTGCCAAATCCATTTCTCCTTGCTATTATTAGATTACTTTTCTTGAGGTGCAGATTACTTACTATCATTTGCATGACCTGCAACCTTCCCTGGCTCTGTATTACCTAAAGAGATGTGCAGATTTTCTCATGTAACATATAAAACCCTGAAGCAGTGACGGTGAACCTTGTAGAGCTTTCAGTGATACAACAGGCTACTGTGGCACTCTGGTCAGAGCTGTGCCAGTGCCACCCCTGTCCTAAACCATGTGATCTCAGGATGGCTACTGCGATGGCTATTTGTTTCTTTAGTCTCCTATAGTGCAGGAAAGTTGAACCATGAGTTGTTTTATACATGTTCTATATTTTTGACCACTCAGTGGTTGTTCATCTCCACTCTACTACCACTGCATCTCTGCTAATCCCTCGGTAACATATTACATGTTGGCTAGAAACTAAAGTTTGGACTTCTTTTATTAAAAGTATAATGAAATGTATGGAAATTGTATTTGAAGACGTTGGAGACTGGTTGTTATTCTCATTTTATTCATCTATAATTAGAGGTAGGTGCTATTTATCCAAAAGAGGGTAAGGTGCTTGAAATAATAGTTACAGGCAGAGATTGGGTACACATTTCCTGGAGGCTAGTGTTTAAGTTATGGCTCAATTTCCTGGTTACATCCTTATTCTTGGTTTGTGTAACCTAATATATTTCCTTGTTTACATGGACCCTTTAGTGTGTTGCATAATAGTTAGAGCAATCACAGTGCTTTTCACAGAATGTTGAAGCAGATTCATCATGTCTAGTGTTAAGCTTTGACATTTCTCAATGGGAAATATATTTTGATATTTCCTGATGAACAGCTGAAGTGCAAAAAAGCAACCATCCTTCCTTTGTTGTTACTCTATTTTTGGGTTTGATTTATATGTATGAATAAACAAATAATTCTTTTATTGGCTAGCAGTTCACTGGATTCTCAAACGCTTAACCCAGGTGAAACAAGAGGAAACAATTAAGTACTGTTTTCTGTCCTACCACCTGTTTCAGAGAGGAAAAACTCTTTAAAAGCTTTCTTTTCAATTTTCCAGCTGAATACTCTCAATAAATAGTTTATGATACATCCAGGAGATCTTAATGTGGAAGGAGTGAGAAAGTAATTTAAAAATTACAGGAGACATTGACACCAGCGCTGCACAAGTCCTCCTGTGTGATAAGTCAGGAGCTTCGTTTGGTCACCCCTGTGGTGCTCTTGCACTTGAAGGGGTAGCTTTTATGGTCTTAGAGCTGTATTTCCGTTTTACAGAAAACCCCTCTTTGCTTTCTTAACTTGGATACATATCCTTTAAATGTCACTCTTGACCCCAAGTGAGATGAAGATAAATGATACTGCCGTTAAAAGAAATTCTCAAGTGAATAAAGAAAGCAGCTGATGCATTCTCTGTGTGGCTGGTCACTGATGGCACCTAAGCCTTCACAAGAGCATGCAGCCCTTTCTCTGAACCACTGCCATTAAAACTGTGGCAAGTCACTTCAGCTAATTCTGTACATTCCAGGAAATTTCACCCTTGATGTCTTCTATGAATTAGAAATGCTCAGCTCAGCTTCATAAGCAGCAGGTAGACAGTGTCAATTCACATTCTGGCACAGCTCCCATGTGATATTTATTCCAGGAAGATGTATTCCAAACAATTTAAAATATAGCAAATTTAAGGTAGTTTCTGATGTGAACTACAACAGTTTGTAGCTCACAGCTGTTAGTTAATGGTGCAGATTTGTTTTTAGAAATAAATGTAATCAGTTAAACATTTGACTGCCGCATTCATCTAAATGAATGATATTTGTATGCAAATGCAAAGAAGTAAAACTCAGGATGTAACAGCCGATAGATCATGTTCTAGTTTGCAGTAACCTGCTTCCTTGAATTCCTACATGAGATTTTTCATCCACTTAGATTATGTGAAAAGAGGAGGTCTCAAGGTATGTTTGCTTTTGGTTTCAAGACAGTTCTCTTGGGTGACCTGATTCCCTTGTTCAGAAACCTCTAGCTTAATTCCTCTTTGAGGATTTTAAGAACTTTTACCCTTTGGTACCTATAGGCTTATATCTTGTTACTTTAAATCATGTGCCACTGTAGTGATCCACCTGGGCTGGTTTGTATGTGAAGCATCATTAAATGGGAGGGCCTCTTCTGGTGCCAAAACACAGATTCCTGTTGTGTTATTCATCTACCAAATTTAAGGTCTTGCCTTCAGCCATACACAGTGGGATGGTTTATCACCATAGAATACTCCAACCTGAGGGAAAAAGTGACGAGAGAAGTTAAGGGCACACTTCTCATAGGGCAAAAAGCAGAAGCTTCATGTATCACTTCTCACATCTCATTGGTCAACAGTGAGGCATGCATTCCACACCAGTCACAAGGGATTCTGGGAAATCCAAGCCTTATTTATGACAGCCATATTCCAAGATAAAAATTCTATTACTAGTGAAGAAAGAAAATTCGATAACAGGGGTATTATCTTTGCTACTTTTCTCATATCTTGCTCACAAATGGCTGTACTTTGATGTTCAAATTTGCCATTCTTCTCTGATTGTCCATTTTCTTCACATGTTTAACCACTTGGGTAAAGTCTGTTTCTGTGAAGTTTGAATGTTTTGTTAGCTGCATTGGCTTCCTCTATTCTAAGAACTTTAATTCTGAGTTTTGTTGTCAGGTATTTTGTTGTCTTTTTTGCAGTATTTGTATGATTCCTTTGACACTAATTTTCTTGTATTCACCATTAATTTCTTTTTATCTTCTTACTAGGTTTATGGTGGGAATTCAGTAAACACTGAATTAAAAATCAGAGATTTCACAGTAGACAATGTGTTTCTTAAATGACATCAAGACTAGTATTTGGGAGTACATGCTACCTTATCAACATTTGCAAATGTTTTACACATATTTTTCCAGGATTAAATATCTGTTGCTTATCATGACTTTGAGTTGATGTGCAATACTGTCTTCATGAATCATTTATATATCGCCCTTCTTATATCCTCTTAGCTAAATATGCATGTCCTACTCTTGAAAATTTTGCTATTATCTTATTGTAATAGAAGAAGTGGGCCAAAGCCTCATTTCTTTCCTCACTTTTGACACATTGCTAATCCTTATACTAAACTTACAATATTTTGTTGATGCCCCCAAAAGGCACTTGTGGTGCTCCATGCTGGCACGTTTTGGTATTCACTGCAGCGCCTCCTTGATTGGAAAGTGGCTCAGTAGGGAGCCCAGCAGGAAACAGATGGCTCACGCAAATGGAGTAATTAGGAAGTGTTTAATAAAGAAACTATTTACAAAGATGCAGGCAGGGTTAAGGGAAACTAACTAGGGCTGGGAAGCCTGCTGGGGGGCAGCACAGTACAAAACCACAGCACACAGGATCGAGGAGAAGGGGAGGGGTTGGATTCCACAGCCAGTAGGTGTTACCCATGATTACCAGGAGGCTTCCAGACAGCAACAGTGGCCTGAGGTAAAGGCTCCTGGCTGACCCATTAAGGCCCACAGGAAGGAGCCCAGGGGAATACATGCCCGATGTTGTGGCCCTCCTGTCCTCCTTGGTGGAATCCAAGCTGCAATTCTGAGGTTCGCTGGTAAATTCCTGAAGGGGCCCTCCCAGAGTAGAGCCAGGCAGGTGAATAGGAGATCTACTGGGACACATGGAAAGTAGTTGACAGTTACATTTTTTTCCCATTTTTTTCTTAATATCTCCAAGAATCTGTTGAGTAAATACTAATATGTTATAGTCGAGCATCTTCCTTGCCTATTGTCTGCTTTTACTTCTGCGCCAATCTCAAGGCTTAATGGATACAAGGTACAATTTATTTTGAAAATATTGAAACAGAAATGAGTCAGTCCATTGCAATATCCTTTTAGATCTCTGAAACGGGAACATTATTCAACTTAACATTTAATGAGCAAAGCCATTCTATGCAGTATAAATTAAGGATTGTCAGTGAGTTTACATTATGAATAAAAATACAGGACTGTAATAGAGGACATCTCCTTTGCCTAGAATGCTGTGTAATTGTGGCATTTAGTTATGTAGAGGACTGCAACACCATATGTTTTAACAAATACTTTGGGTCACGAGGGTATGTATAATGGAAGGACATAATTATAGTTTAATCTGTTCTGTAAAAAGGCACCATTAATTACTCTAGGCAATTTGTTGCATTATTAATTGGTTCTGGAAATATGTCAAGATACTAATTTAAGTGGAATTTTTTCCCCCTTAATTGTCTAGACAGCCCCTCGACCATACACCGCCCCAGGAAACATGCAGCCTCAAATTCGATTACAGCCTCTTCCCCGTAGTACTGCGGCGAGGACCGTTCCAAAGCTAACTTCGGGATCCAGATCAAAAACTTCATTGCTGGTGGATGAAGCTCCATTCCCCACTGGGGTAAATGCTATTTTTTAAGGAACAGTTTTATCCTTGATTAGAATACATCGCAGTCTAAGATGTTATGTTCAGTGAATCCCCTTGCTGAATTTTCTGCTCTGTGTTTATTAATCATTTACTGTGTACTTCTGATGAGATATGTCTGACTAAATGAAAAGCCTAGAAAACCTGTGCTGTTGAGTAGAAAGCATAAAGAATAGGTTTGCAATAATTTATGATGATTTCTTAAGTTGAAAAGCAGACTGGAAAACAAAGAAGAAAAGACCTTATAGCCATACATGCCTTCTACCAGAAATGACTCAGTGTCAACTCTCAGATGTGAAATGCATGAAATCCAGAAGGTGAAAATTTCCAGGGCTAGGATTGCGCTTGCATGCTGACTTACTTGGCCATCCGTGTATGGAATTGCTTCAAGCTTGACTCTGAGAAGACTGAACATAGAAGGAAGAAAGTCCATGTACAAAATTGCTGAGTTAATCACACCCAGGAGTTGAACTCTAGTTTCCTTTGAAGGTCCTGTCCCAGGCAATTCTCATTTATTGAAATACAACCCCAGAAGATGCTGTTGCAACTGCAAAGTGTGAGTTCTTTGCGCAAAGAAGGATAATCGAGACGCCACTAAGCAGGAAGCATTGTATTTGTGTTTCTAACATGAAGAAGAGACATTTGCCTGAGAAAGAAGGAACCTGTGTCCTGAGTACAGTTGTTGTTAGTTGGAAAGGGACGATTATGCTCCACTCCTTCTATGGAAACGCTAGAGATGGGAAATTAAGACTACAATATGTTTATCTTTAGCTAACAGAGACCTTTGACATAAGAACATTAATTCAAATAAATAAACGTGTTTCACAGTAAAGGTCTAAATATAGCTCTAAAAGGAATAACCAGTAGTTTAATTCATTTCATATGTTTTTTGGCTTGTGTCACAGTAGTCACAAATGGTATCTCAGTTCATTTAGAAAGCAGGAGAAATTAGTCCAAAAGTGGTGGCTCTTTGTTTTTAGAAAACCACTCAGAGCTAGACAGGAATCGGTTGGGTCAGAAGTTAATTAGTTTGGTCTTTTCTAGCATCTACTCTCCAATCAAGGCCCCAACACACATTACCATTGAAGCCTGTGTGCAGGAATGGGCTGGTCCAGGGGGCATTGTCTTAGGCTGTCTAAAAAAGCTAACAACAGGAAATCAAGATAGGGAGCCGATGAGCACCATGGGTCAATAATTCAGGAGATAGTGACCAGCTACAGCTCTGGGAAGTGCCTCTCCTGAAGGCAGTGCATGTGGGCAGCCAGGTCATAATGGGAAGGTTGCCTGGTGAGCGTGGAATCAGAATGAGGAGGTGCTGGTGTTGTGAATGGAATAGGGCCAGGCCTCGCTGTCCTGGGCACCCACCTCATCTTGGGAATGAGCTTGCCTAGAGAACTAGAAAGCTGAAAGGCCTCCTGCGTCTTCCAGGGATAACTTGCCATTAGGACTAGAAATATTCAATGTCCAATGGGTAGGACTTCCTCTGCCCCAGCTAGTACGCAGATGAGTGCTTTCCTTATTTACCAAGGTGCTTATATTTTTTTCCAACTCTAATAATTATTAATTCTACATTGAATGATACTTTTTTTTTCCATAAGGCAATGCTATCCACTTCCTAATATCCAGGTTCTGCTGGGTAGGGAGTGATTTTCTTGTTTTGTTTTCAGTTGGTTTTCCAAATCTACTCTAAGCCACTGAATAGATTTGCTACTAAATCTACATAGCAATTCATTTTCCTGTTTCCAAGTTTTTGGAGTAAGGGTTATTGCGTGATCAGCGCTTAATGGTATGCATAAGTGCTGACAAGATGGCGATCAATTCCATGTTAGTCTGAAGTAGCAACACTCACTTTTCATTAAGCATATATTTACTAGGCTCTTACTATGGGCTAGGTACTGGTGATAGATCAGTTATCAAGGCAGACAGGAGAGACTCACTGGGAGTTTATAGTGTCATGCGTACAAGCAAAATGTACTTATGGTGAGAAAAGACTTGCTATTTTTTCTTCTGGTGGCATTGATGATGAAAATATTTAAATATTAAATTAGACTAGAAATTCCTAATGAAGCGAAGTGGTCTGAATGACTGCTGAGTGTGTAGTGAGTACCTTCTACACTCATCACTTTTTCAAGAGTAAAGGATCTGTGTGGGAAGGATTTGTAGGTGCAGTAGATAAAAGCAGGGTGGATGTTGCTTAGCAACAGCAGTGAGGGGTTCTAGGCAAATGTTGTTTGATACAAAACAAAGCGGTTGAGATGCAAGTAAAAGTGATTGCATGACTAGAGGTGGATATCCTCAGAATGGGAGTTTTCTATGCATTGTTGGTAGCAGTAGAAATTGGTACAACTCTTTGTAATGGAGGCTGGGAATATCTACCAATATAAATGAAAGTGCTCAAGCCTTTTAACATATAGGGATTTATTTGAAGAATGCACACATATGTGCAAAAATAAATCCAAGGGTAGTTTGTACTGCCCTGTTTGAAATAGTGAACAATTGGAAAAAACTTTCAATACATAAGATTATTTAAATACATTCTAGTATACTAAAGCACATTTTAGAAATGTAGTAGAATTATCAGTAATGGCATGGAATGGTTTCCAAGAGCTAAATGTCAAAGAAAAACATTTTTTAAAATGATTAAGCCATTTCTAAACAGGCCATGCAATTTCCTAATGCCTGGTCAGAAACTTACTAATACAGTCAGAAATACATTCAAAAAACTCTCCATGCCACAGAAATTCTTCATTCACTGACTATTACTCCCATTTTTACCCTTGTTTGTTAATTTCACTATAGATGCAGCCTGTTGTAGAAAATAGAAACAGACAAAAATAAGAACATAGCACAGTGCAATGTCAACCAATGACACAATAGTAGAATTTTTTTTTAAAAATCTTTTTGAAACAGGGTGTCCTATGCAGCTCAGGCTGGCCTCAAACCCACTGTGTAGCCCAGGTTGACCTCGAACTAGCAACAATCCTCCTGCCTCAGTCTCCTGAGTGCTGGGATTATAGGCATGTACTGCCATGCCTGACATTAGTAGAATTCTTCATGAATATCTATTCAAACCCTTTTCCATTCACATAGATGTTTTCTATCAAAATTTGGGCTAAACATATAAACTTAATCTAATGTTACTTATTTAGGGTCTTTTTTTTTTTTTTTTTTTTTTT
>NDGN011300319.1:0-13816 GCA_002564285.1 Tympanoctomys barrerae
TTAAGATTGTGGTATTGGATATTAGATTTTTCATGTCCATTAAGATTTGTCATATATAGTTGGATGTTCTTGTGTTTTGTGTGTAAATATTTATGAGTGTTATTTTTTCCTCTTGAATTTTTCCCCTAACCAGTATATAGTGGCATTCTGTATTTAATTTGATCATTCTTCGTTTGAAGTTGGGACTGTCTGAGAACAGGATTGCTACTCCTTCTCTTTTTCTGTGGTACTGTAGTGTGTGGTATTATTTTCTATCCTTTGACTTTCAGCCTATGAATGTCTTCATGAGTTAAGTGTGTTTCTTGCATACAGCATGTTGTTGGATTTTGTTTCCCAATCCACTGTGCCAGTCTATTTCTTTTCATTGGTGAATTGAGTCCATTTGCAATGTATTAATTATTGTAACTGTGTTACTAACCTGTTTTGAAACTGTCTCAGTGCTATTTCTTTCTCAATGAAATTAATATAAAATGACAATAATAATAATAAAAGGAAAAAATGTTTCTACTAAGATAGAATCCAGTTGAAAAGTACTCACCTGATTTTAACAAATCCATTAAATGTGTAAGTAATGATGTCAAGTAGGAATGGAGAATAAAAGTCTGGCTAGCAGTGAGGAATGAGTTGCAGAGATAATCCTGTGAACCATGAATCTGGTGAGTACCAGAGCCCTGATACTCTAAGACTATGAAGGAATGGGTTTAAATGAAGAAGTACTTTGTTTAAAATTCTGAGATAGTGGTGTTTAGATGAAACTGAGTGGATTTTGTTCAGTTATCAAGCTGAATAAACATACGTCTGGACTTAGTAAGAATTGAGTCGCAATCATTTTTAAAGCAATCACTGCAGCCAGGGAATAGATGATGGTCATTTTCATATCTATAAATATGGGTTTTTGGATTCACTCTAACAAATCATGTGGACCCAGAATTCCCAAAAATATCAGGATGTTATCACCAGAAAATACATGAGTGGCTAGTGGGGACTTGGAAAAAGTTTACAATTGTTACCAGCAGAAGTATAATACTTCTTTTTAGGACATATACAATGTTGGAGGAGACCCAAAAAATCTATGTGCAACCATAGTACCATGTGAGAGATGTGATAGAAATACACAAGATGGTGCTATAATGTTAGGAAAGGAGTATGTGATGTAAAGGGACTATGAGAAGGATTTTCCAGAGGAAATGGCATACAGCTGAGGGCAAGAAAAATTGAAATCCAGCAGGAATGAGTTGAGGTGATGAGGGGACTAGTCCAAGGTTAGAGTTACATAAACTGTGGCATAGCTCTAAGTAATAGGTTGAATGTGGAGAACTGAAAGTCAGCAAGGGTGGTGTAAGAAAGGAAAAAACATTCTGGCTGAAATCATTCTGCCGCGGTGTGCAGGAATTGAAGGCAGGGTTGACTTTGAAATTCTTCCTGATAGCAGTGCATGCCACACTTCATTTCTGCTTAGCTTCTAGGAAGTTAGAGAACTAGGATGAACTTTGAGGGGATTATATGTCCACTTGAGCAGCCCTATCAATTTACAGAATCACACTGTTACTCATAGGTTTCTCACCTTTTCTTTTGCCTTGTGTAGGTGATGGTGCCAATGATGTTAGCATGATCCAAGTGGCAGATATTGGGGTAGGGGTCTCGGGCCAAGAAGGCATGCAGGTAAGTCGATGTTGTGCACCCAAGTAGATTACAAATTGTAATTGGGAAGGCTATTTTATATGTGAGGAAATTGCTGGCAGGGAAGGTGGAATATGAGATTTAAGATTTCCCAGAATTGTATATTATGGTGTCGATGAATAAAGAGCAATTCAGGAACTTCTTTGCCTACACATTTTACAAAGTCATATGAAGCCATGACTCCAGTACTTCTTAATGTTCTCTTTTTTGAGAAAATAAAAATATCATGAAACACACAGGATGAGAATTGGTCCCTGCTTTCTGGGAAAAGTATGGTTGCTAAAAGTACATCATAAGCATTTTCCAAAGAGAATTCTGTTTCATATTGGAAAACAGTATAGTAATGCCAGTCCACTCATTTAAGTGTTGGTCACAGATTAAAACCATACTTAATAGCTTTGAGTTTTGTTGCTGCTCTTGGTATATGTGTGTGTGCGCATGCGTGTGTTATCTCTCTTTTTTGTGGCTAGTGGAGAACCTTCTTGTAACATCGATTTTACTAATTTGTGGGCAGCTGTGTTCCAGCTGTCCATGCCAGGCCGCGTCTGTTCTGCTGTGCCCATTGCTCAGGCTGGCCTTTTCTCCCCTCTGTCTCTGCAGGCTGTGATGGCCAGTGACTTTGCCATTTCTCAGTTCAGGCATCTCAGCAAACTCCTACTTGTCCATGGGCACTGGTGTTACATGCGCCTTTCCAACATGATTCTCTACTTTTTCTACAAGAATGTGGTATGTAACTCCAGAGAATTCCCCCCACACACCTTCCCTCTCCCAGCTGGTTGTGTCAGGGATGAAATGAAAGTGTCTTAGCCGAGGCTCACTTTGTTTACTGGGGTTCTGGGAGCAGCCAGGAGCAAATCTGCTGTCTTATCAGAAATAATCTGAGTGTGTGTGTTTGTTTAAACTGCTGACAGCAAGTTGTTAGGCTTGTCCATCTGCTAGCATTTTCTACTCCCTGCACATTTAAATTCAATTAAGTCCTGTCTGGTTCATTTAGAATCCAATTTTTGACCTTCTATAAAAAGATTGTGACAAGCAGAATTATTAAATGTTTAATGCTGTCAGTAGAAAATGAAAAGGTTTACTTCCATTTTGCTGGTGATAACAAAAATAATCTGCTCTTTCTAAATTGATATATCCTGTGGCATATTGAAGACAGATACAAATCAAAACTCAGGAAAATATCATAGCTAGAACTGACAGCTATGAGAATTTTCTATCCAGCCTATGAAATCCATTTATGCTTGAGAGTTATCCCATGGTAACAGAATTTTGTTATGATTATATAATTCCTAAAAAGCAGAAATATATTAGAAGATGTGGTTTCTAATCTTGAGTATCTCATTTAAATTTCCATTTTCTTGTTTTTAAAATCAGGTGGACCTAGGTGAGATGATTATTTTCCTGCATCATGATCTTAGGCCTAAATTTGTGATCACTCTTTAAAGTCTGTATGTACCATGTTAATAGTAGACTTAAACCTATATCATTCTATTTAAATAAGTACTATTTTAAGAAAAGAAATTATTGGGTCATTTACCAATGAAAATTGGTATAATTTAGATGTATGTGCAGGAGTATTCCTTTCCCTGCTATTTAATCAACTTTATAGAAAATTTTCAGTAGTTACTAGTTTGAATTAGCATTGTTAATCAAAGTTGAATGTTTAATAGTTTTTGTCCAGTGTATGATTCTGGGAAAAACTATGGCTTGTAATTGAAAATTCCAGGATTTTATGATTCATGACTTTTAGAAAGGAGTCCCTCACCCAGATTTTCTTTTCAACATTTTCACTTTTCCATCTCTTTTTCTATTATGTTGCAAGTCATTTCCTGCCCCTGGATTAAATATGAGTTAAAAAACACAAGTAATAGGATAAGTAGCTATATGCTGGGCCAGCGAGATAGCTCAGTGGACTAAGCCCTTGTTTAGGAAAGCACAAGGAGTGGGGTTTGATCCCCAGCACCACATGCTGTGCTGAGCTGGCCACCAAGACCAGGCGTGGTGGCATACACCTATAATCCCAGCGCCAGGGAAACTGAGAACGGAGAATCACTATGAGTCTGAGCTTCGTAGTGAGACCCTGTACCAAATGCATTTTTAAAAGGAGCTATATGCTCTCAGAGAGAGGGTGTTTAGCTAACATATTTATATTGAAGTTTACAATTTTTTGAAAATTTGCTTGAAAGTCATATATGTCATCTAGAAAAATTTAAGGAATGAAAGCTTGAAGAGAAACTTTTGTATTATGTTTCATTGTTATGTTCCATTCCAAAAATGGAGCACTGTGAGTGGGACTGCCAGCCCGCCCTCCGGATCCTCATTCCAGCCAGCGCCCAGGCCTGGCGTGTGAGTGGGCCCACCTGGGCCTGCCAGATCCTCACTCCAGCCAGCACCCAAGGCCAGCATGTGTGTGGGACCACCCATCCGCCCACTGGCTCCTCACTCCAGCCAGCACCCACGCCAGGGATATGTGTGAAACTCCCTCCACCAGACAAGCTATAATAACAGCTCCAAAGCTCTACACCAAAGGTCGGAAGACCGTGCTATACAAAATGACAAAGAGAAGGAGCAAAATGTATTCTCAGGTGCTGAGCCACCCAGAATAATTCTCTTCTAAAACTAAGAAATCTTATTGGTAAATGCCACTTTTTGTGTTATGTTCTAGATATTTCTTTAGGTATTTAATTGATAGATCTTCATTTGGCCTCCAATCTGCTTCGTGATTTTGAGTATTTTTTTAAAATTTATTTTTAGGTAAGGGTCTACAGAGTGTTCAGGGTCTCATTACTAGATCAAATTCATAGTGATCCGCCTGTTTACAGCTTCCCAAGAGCTGGGATTATAGGCATGTGCCACCACGCTCAGTCTCAATTATGGTCTCAGCACGCACTGGGGGCAGAGCTGGCATAGCAGGCCTGGGGATCCAACCCTGGCCCCTGTACCTGCTTGTAGGAACTTTAATCCCCTGAGCTATTTGGCTGGCCCTAAAATAGCAATAACTATTTTATAAGCTATAGAAGAATAGGCCAAGGCCAGAACCCATTAAAATAGTTTATTGTTCTGTGAATGTGGTTCTTGGATGTTGGACAACTTTGGAGAAACTGAGGAGGACTGCGGATTCACACCTCTGAGAAATGCCCCAAACTATATTTATCCAAAATGCGTGCATCTTCAAAAGCTGAGCATAATGCTTGTCTTTGTCTAGTTGTGAGACTGAGAAAGTCTTTTGTAAGGATCACATCCCTTATCTTAACCTGGCCTAGTATATCTATGATGCCAGTAGTAACAATAGCTTAATATTTGTAAGATACTTTGAAAGTCATGAATCTTTTCTGATATGGTTCATAACAAGTTCTGGGGTGTTCTAATACTCATTTTACACAGGAGGACACGAATATTCAGACAAGTTAGGAGAGTAAGCTTAAAGTCATACAGTCATTAGCAAGTATCCCTGGGCTTTGAAAAAAATCTTCTTCAGCTTAGGTCCATTGTTGTGTTCTGTGGCCTGCAATGGTTGATAGCAAAGAGCCTTTGCAATCTTGGGCTAGGTTTGTCTGAGAAAAAATACTGAAGGAAACCATATGGGATGCATGTGCTTGGCCTCTGGAGCAGCCAAATATCCAAGTTTCTTCATTCTGTTCCAGTTTTAACATGAGACCCCATAGCATGGGAAACCCCTCAGCCCTAAGCAAACTGGGATGTTTGGCCACTCTGATGATATCATACAGTTTCACCACTTGGCAATAATTATGTACACAGCAAAAAGAGAATGAAGTTATAATGTGCCTGCTCTATGTTCTGTTCATCTGGAGCTAAAAGGTGTCAATCAGAACACTGACTTTTCTGCTAGCTTTGAGTAAATTCCTTAGTCTCTCTGTGCTTCATTGTCTCAATCTGTTCAGGATACCATAAAAAGCAGCACAGGTGGTGGTTTATAAACAACAGATATTTATTTCTCACTGCTGGGAAGCCTGTAGAGCCAAGGTGGAGGTGCCAGTGCATCTGGCTTTGATGAGGACTCTGTTCCCAGCTGGGCACTTCTGCTCATGTCCTGATGTGGTAAAGGAAAGCAAGGACTCTCTCTGTCCATATAAGAGGCCCTAATCCCACCCAGAGAGCTCTGCCAGCATGATCTTGTTAGTTCCCAGTGGTCTTACTACCTAAAATAATCACATTGGGGGTTAGGGCTTAGTGTATGAATCTTGAGGATGCACACATCTTGTCTGTTGCACTCAATTTTTTCATAGGTAAAATGGGAACAATAATAATTTTCACTTGTTATGAAGATTCAATGAATTATTTATAAAACACTTTATAAAGCAGTGTCAGCACATTGAACAAGTAATCTATGAAAAACATTTATGTCCCCCCAAAAAACATAATGTCTTCCATTATGTAAGTGATAAAATTGCAAGGAGGCTGAGGTCCAGCAGCTCAAAGCCAGCATACCGAATGAGTGGTCAGAGTTCTGACTTCTGTCTCTGTGATCTAGCTGTGTTTCCTTGTGTCCCTAGGCCTATGTGAACCTCCTTTTTTGGTACCAGTTCTTCTGCGGATTCTCAGGAACATCCATGACTGACTACTGGATTTTGATCTTCTTCAACCTCCTTTTCACATCTGTTCCTCCTATTATTTACGGGGTTTTAGAAAAAGATGTATCTGCAGATACCCTCATGGAACTGCCTGAACTCTACCAGAGTGGTCAGAAATCAGAGGTAGGTGCTATACACATCTATGGGCAAAACCAGTGCATTTTCTACTCAGCCTAGCCCAAAGATTGCAGGATACTCAGAATGATTTAAAACTACTTGAGGGCTGGGGAGATGGCTCAGTGAAATAAATGCTTGTCTGGCAAGTGTAAGGTCCTGAGTTCAATTCCTGGTACCACCGAAGAACAACAACAACAAAAAGAAACTGTAAAACTTCTTGAAATATCATATTGTTTTCCAAAATCTGTATTCACATTGCAGATACTAAATTACTGGCCTCCAATAGGAGCATAGATAAATCTTTGAAAGCTTTCACGTTCTAAGATTAGTCTAGTGTTTGAGACCTTACAACTAATCATCTCTAGTAGTTACTAAGCCTACATGCCACATATTCTGCTAACTAATGAACATTCTGTCACATTTATCTTTAAGACAAAATTTTGAGAGAGAATCATATATGTTTCCATTCTAAAATGAGAGACATGAATCTCAGAGGGGTTAAATCATTTTCCAAATATCTCACAGCTAATTAATTAGAGTCAGGCATTGAACCCATCCAGTCTGGTTCCAAAACTCACATTAAAACCTTCATGTCCTACTATCATGCAAAGTACAAGTGATTTTAGTGCATTTCTCTCTAAAGTCATGCCCCATCTTCTCTAAACATATCTCTGCATCCTAGGCATATATTCCTCCAGTCTTCCTCTCTCCATGCTTCTCACTTATGCACTGTTAGTTATGCGGAGTGTTGTAGTAGCCAGTTAAGTGGGCTAGCTCTCTACAACCTCTTTTCCTTCTAATTCATCTTTCACAAAATTAATAGTAACCAACATTAATATGGCAGTTATGCCCCTTTTGTAAAACTTGGTACTATCCTAAGTGCATGACATATGGAATCCCCAATTTCAAAAATATTCCCACAAGCAGGTACTGTTGCAGTCTGTACTTTGTGGAAGAGAATGTCATGCACAGCCTGCTTATGTCACACAGCTAGTGAGAACCGTGGTTCCCAAGTCCATACTGTCTACTTTTATGCTGAGCTGCAGAAAGAACTTTGATGTTTCCGGCCAGGTAAATCCAGTGTGCTATCACAAGAGCATCATCAGAATCTGAAGGACAGAGTTGCAGCGGGAGCCTTAGCCACCTGCAAGTGGACAGAGTTGAGTGGTCAGTCCACTGTTGAGAAGACTTAGTGTGTTAGAATTCTAACAGTTGTAAGGGTGAAATAAGAGACAGAATAGAAAAGGAAATGAGAAGAAAAGGAAGACATTTTTAAAAAGCCCACCGCAGAATAACTTAATAAAAAGATAAAGTACATTGGCTTGTATCCTAGCCAAATCCAGGAGTAATAGTGAGGGAACACTGTCATTATTTGAATAACTGTAAATTTCCTGACTTTGACTCATTAGTCAGGCTTGTCACATGCCTTTTGCTCTGTTTACCACAGTGGTTACAAAGATCATTTTGTTATTGTCCAGGCATGGGACATGTATGACTCCCAGTATAGCGCTGAACCATACAAATAGGACTGAGAAAGAGGGTTCTCTGTAGTGGTTCTAGAAAAGCAGAGTGGGACTCATCCTAAGAAGTCCATGTGTTGGACTCCCCTTGCTGTGCTGAGGGTGCAGAGCAGCATGTGTCAAGGCTCAGCTGTCATGTTCAGCCAGAATTTCTACTTAGGTCCTTTCATGTGTGACTGTACCAAGTCATTTAACTTCCCTGAGCTTCAGTTTATTTATGGATATAATAAGAGAATAAACAAAGGTAGAACAGGTAGAATTGCAGCCACATAAAGCGCTCAATATTTTCAATGGCACCTTTCCTTTTATCAGTCTAATTTTATATTTATTTGCACCAACTCTCTGGGATATAGAGTGATTTAAAGCCTTTAGCTACCAGAAACAACCAACACAGAAAAGCTGCATATTCCATTTGCAGAAAGAAGAAATCCTTATAATCCTTTAATAATATCCATTCCATTCATATAGAGAAACTACGCAGGATCTAGTCTGGCTGGAAGTTCAAGGTCAAGATGCAGAAATGTGTGCTTGATATCACTGAAGGTTTCCAAGTCCACTGGGAAAAGAATGGTAGAAGGAGAGACTTTCAGTCAAACTTTTTATAGCTGATGTTTTACGAGTCTATTTGTATACACTGAAGGAGGTAATTTCTCTTTTTCTCTGGAGGATGAGATCATTGCTTCCCACTGGTAACCCCTGTTACCATTTCCTTGCATGCATTACCCTATTGAGCTAGCCAGTTTTATGAAACATGATAATAGCAGATAGATTCCCAGCATGTGACTATTGACTTTACCTTCCAGAATTTGTCTTTTCTTTGAACTTGGCCGCCAAGCAAATTCTGTTTTATGATTAGGTCATTTTCTGTCTCTGACCCATAGAATATACTCTCTCGGGGTATAGAATCTCTCCTGAAGGAGACGGATCTGGAGGGCAGAAGATTCCTTCCAAGAAACAGTAACCATTATCTATCTCTCATCACCCACACAGTGTTCTTTTCTGGCATTTACTTCATGTTCACGTTTTCCTTTCAGTTTCCAAGATATTCCTGTGAGTTACCTCTTACCTTGAATTTATCTGTCCCAGACTGGCCTCCTTTGTTCCTTCTCTAAGCCTCTTATTCAAGTGAATGTGGGAAAATTGCACTTTTTACCTTTTCAGCATAGTTTTTCAGCAACTTCTATAGCCCTAGACATATGAACTTATATTTTAACTTCTCTCCAAATCATTCTTTCTTGCCCAGGGATGCTTTGATTACGTCTTTGTCGCAGACACATTCTCTTCCACTATTGGGCCATTCTTTGCCTAGGTTTTATGGACACTTGGATGGAGAAAGAGACAATATCATATCATTATTTCCAGTTAGGAAATACAGAATAAAAGAAGCTACAGGGAAAAATAGACTGGAAGCAATGAATTTTCATTGCTTTGATTTCCTAAAGATCAAAGAGATAAAGGAGGAAAAATGTAAAACTTCTAAGTGTCTCCTATTTTCATTTGAAATAAGAGAATCAAAGTCTCATTTGAAACTTGCAGTCAGTTACCTGGAAAATCATCAGGTAACATATAAAATTATTTCTGTTGGTGTTGAGAGCCTGTTAAGGATGCCATGGTAGCAAGTGATTGAGTGGGAGTAACTTTCAGACTGGGCGTTGGACTGGACTAGATAGGGAGGAGTGATCACAGGAGAAGAGCACAGGCGAATCCTTGAGGAAAGAATGGATTGGCGTGTGCAGGCAAATCTGTGTCGCTGGGTAAGTTACCCTGCTAAGATAGTTGCTAGGCAGACCATACGTGACAGCCTCGGTTACAGAAAGGAACATAGATTATATTGAAAACTTGGAGGGAAGTCTTCCAAGTGATGAAAAGAGTCGATTTGATAATTAGGAAGATGACATCACTAATGTAGATTTTAATAAGTTCTGACTGGTATGAGGAGTTTGGATTGAGTGTAGGAGAGAGAGAGCGTGAAGAAAGCAGTGAGATGGCTCCCCCATCATTCATAAAAGTTGATGGTAGACTGATATGAAAGGACCAGTGTAAGAAAAAAACAGGGGCATGCAGGGAAGTTTCAGTGAAGTACTTTCTGATCATAGGAAGTGAAAAGTTATTATAAGGCTCACTTCTGGTAGATTTAAAACAGGTCCAAAAGAGGCTGAGGGTGTAACTCCCAGCAATACAGCATGTGCCAGCATGTGCTTAGCATATGTAAGACCCTGGGTTCAATCCCCAACACCAAAGAAGGGGGGAGGGGAGAGGGGAGGAGGAAAAGAAAAAGCGATGTAATGATGAGGTTAAATCTTAAATGAGTTGAATTAAGAGTTCCATTAAGAATTTGTTTCCACATTGAGCTGTGAACCCATCTCACTCAGCAGCCTTCATTCTTCCACCACTGTTGATAAGTCCCTCCTGTTTTGTGAGTAAAAGAAGGAAAGCAGAGAATGTCTTTCGGAAAAGCAGAAATATGTTGTGGTTGGTGTTGTTTATTCACTTTGCTTTGACACTTGTCAATGTGATTCCCTTCCCCTGTGTGTTTGATTTTCAGGCATACTTACCCCTCACCTTCTGGATCACCTTGCTGGATGCCTTTTATCAAAGCCTGGTCTGTTTCTTCGTGCCTTACTTTGTAAGTCATTGCTCATACACTTATTTGTTAATAAATTATTGGTGTTTCTTTATGCTTTGGCTCCAGTGTCACCCTGCAGAGGGTAGGCTTTTCACACAGATTGATTATTAATTGACTAGAGTGTAAACATCCCCCCAAATATGTTAGATGATAGATTAAATTAATGTCTAGTGAAACTCTCTTAGGTTTCTTGTTAACCATGAGCTACTTAATAATTTTTGTCAATGAACTGGGTAAAATTTAATCTCTGACCATATTGTTAGTCAAAAACCAGAAAGGTGAAGTCATAATATGAAAGCTTTTATTAGTGAGTGTTGAACTAATCTACCCAGATGACATCCATATATTAAATGTAAGTTCCTAGCAGTAGTTGCCAACACTATTGTTCTACAGGGCTTATACCAAAAACTTGTTTTCCAGATAAAGAGTAGGACAATACAACCAAGTTAAGAATTTATAAAAATTAATTTTCAAACTTTGGACTAATAATAAGCACAGAGCAACAGAGTATGTCTGCCCGTCCACATACACCTCTTCCCAGAAGAAGACAGTTTGTTTGATTATGATGGTGGTTAGCAGAAGTATAGTACTATGAATAAAAAAGAGTAATTTCAGTCCAAGTAAACAATTTTCATTCAAATTAAGTCACTTGAATTGGCCTCACTGGCATATCATGTCTGTGGTGTACTTCAAGAGGAATAGAGACAAGAACACTTGAAGTATATTCAGAAGATGATGCAAAAAGATTAGAAACATAGCATTTAAGGAAGGTTCAAGGACTTGAAAGCATAGATAGGAGAGTAGGGAATACTTACATAGGAGAAGTGTAACCTCAGATTTATTAAGTAGAACAAATTTGATATTTCTTACATCTTAAAGTATGAATGACAGCTTCCAGAAAGATGGATTACTACTCATAATAAAGAAGAATTCCAACTGGAAAATTCAAGTTCAAGTAGCAGATAACTTGCCTATGTGAGAGCAGGATCTCTTTGCTGGAAACGTTTTTTTACCCTAAATTACCACATAATAGGAACACTATAGACAAGCCCCAAGCCTTAGTTGTGCGGGAGATGACATGTGGTTACACTGCTAAGTGCACAACCCTCTCCATTCATCTCTTTCGGTCCTCTCCTTGCAGACCTACCAGGGCTCAAACATTGACATCTTTAAGTTTGGAAACCCCCTAAACACAGCTGCTCTCTTCATCATCCTCCTCCATCTGACCATTGAAAGCAAGAGTTTGGTGAGTGGTTTGCGTGCCTTTGAGCTAGCTTGAAGCTCTGTATGCTTGAGGACTGTCTCCTGGTAGCCATGATCCTGCCAAACCCTCCATGCCCACAAGATAAGCATTGTGAAAGTTCTTACTCTGTGCAGGAATACTGACTCATGCTGTTCGTGGGGATCACTCAGGGTCACTGCTGAGGTGGAGGTTTTCCTGGGGAAAGCGTTCACAGTGGACAGTTCATAGAAGCATGAGTCAAGCTGGGAAAGTAATTATCTTTCTATGGCCAGCATTTTTCAAGACCAAGCTGATGCCTTTCAACTAAAATTAAAAGGCCCTTCTATGCTACAATCTAGACACACTGACTTTAATAAGTAATGGTTGTTTGGCTTTCCTTTGTTGTTGCTGTGGCCCCGGGGATGGGGGGGGGCAGAACCACTCAGTAGTTTCCCTTTGTATTTGGAATAAGCTCTGAAACTCTAATAAGACAGGCTATAGGGCCTTGTCTTAGCTTCTTTTCTCTCATTGCTGAGATGAAATTCCTGACACCCAAAGTAAAATGAGGAAAAAAATGTAGTTTGTAGTTTGTAGGGATTTTAGTCCATAATCGGCTGGCTCCAAGGTGGGGTGACATGTGGCAGAGGGGCAACTGTTCATGGTGATGGAAGACAGCAAATGCAGCAAGAGAAAAAGAAAACCAAACCTTTCTGCCCCTTAGATCGTATCTAGTTTACCAGCATTAGGACATTGCCAATCCAATCAGCAGACTGATGCAGCACTCCTGCACCCTCAAAACCAGCACCCTGAATCCCAGCATGGCATTACAAATTCATCACATGCTCAAGATTCAGTTACTTCTGAAAAAGTCCTGTGACCTCATGAGGCCTCAGGGGACATCTAGGTCCTATGACCGCATGAGGCTTTGGGGGTCATCTAGACATGACCCATCACAGACCTCATACAGTAAAGCCCTCACTTCTGTCTCCAGCCTCTTTTCCACTTACTCAGGAGCCAGAATCACATTATTCCTCTTTGAAACTGCTCAGATAAATTGAATGTACTCTCATATCTAGGCTTTGGCATATAAACTAAGAAAATATTCTTAGTTTCCCATTGTAGTCATCGAACTTCACCCACTTCAAATGTTATTTTAGGTTACTTTAAATTTCAGTAAGAAAAATGTTATTTTCCCCTGGATCCCTACCCTGATTGCCTGTTCATTCATATTCTTATCCATAGGTCTAACAGTAATGTCTAAGTAGTCATTTACTTGTGTGATTATCTGATTCATGTTTGTCTTCTGCATTATATTGTAATTGCTGAGAGCACAGGGTTCATGCCTACATTATTCACCACTGTATACCAGTGTTGAAGACAAGCCTGGCACGCAATGGGTATTCAGAACATTTTTGAGTAGAAAAAGAAATAATTGTCTGGTGGATATTTACTCTGATGGTAACAAAGATTTCAAACAGAAAATAGATGAGGTTAGGATATAAAATATATGAAATATATTATCAAGTTATCTTTAACAATTTCTAAACTGGGTAGAATTTATTTTTGGCATCATTTGTTTTGCTTATACCTAATTATCGATACAAATCTAAAATGAAAATACTCAAATATTAGATTGGGTACTGAATGGAATTCTAGAATGGAAATATTTGGCCTTATTTCAATAGCTATTTAATTTTTAAGCAATTGCAGAGGTATTTTTAGTTAACACCTAAGGATGTTCCTGCCATAGGCTCTGACATTAGTGTTCCAGAGGAACTAAAACACGTAGTATGTCAGTTAGGATTCATACATTATAAATAAAAATAATCTATTCTGATTAACCTGAGCAAACAGAAACATTATCAAATGAAACAAATCAAAACAAAAATTTCCTAAAGAGCCCAGATGTCTCTGGAGAGCCAGAGAACAGACACAAAAGGTAGCTGGTCATGATGCCACTCCAGCCTGACTGGCTCTGGTCCTCCTCAGTCTGTGCATGCTCCATGTGTGGTCCCTGGTGATGAAACCCTGTAGCCTTATGAGCTTCTGGTCTCTGGTG
>NDGN011300353.1:1006-19169 GCA_002564285.1 Tympanoctomys barrerae
AGAATCTCCCAAACAGCACAGTATTTTCATCCCTCATAATATATGCAGGCTACCTATTATTGCAGCACTCATACGAGCTCCTTGACCTTCTTTTGCACAGGCTCAGGATACTTATAAAGTAAGGTCCCTGGGCCCTGCTGAGTCACTTAGTTAAACTTTTAAACTTTTAAAGTTGACCAAATGAACAGTATCCTAGGATGTAAGGGCAAATCCTCAACTTCCTCAGATGGAGAACTGCCGAGACACTTAGTAAAACTTCTAGACTTCTCAAGGGGAGCATGGCTTCCTGGTTCCAGCGCAGATCTCTCAGCCACTGGCACAGACCCTTCCTCTGCTGGCACAGAATGTCTCTCTCCCATCATGAAAAGCTTTAGGGCCTTTCATGCTAGATCTTGGTAGGGACTAAGTAAGAGGTAGCCCAGTGATCCAGGTATCTGGCAGGATTATTTGAGTCTCAACATGTGGAGTGATCATTTGCACTCTTCTATATTCGAGTTTTGGGGTGATTATTACAGGATAATAATATAAATTGCGTATTCAACATTAAATATATTCATTTGCAAACCCTGACAAACAAAAGTAAAAATGATTTTAAATTACCACATATATGTCTGATATTTTTAAACAGTAAGAAAGTTCATTTTTGTTGGAGAAATTCTGTCTTTCATTACAAAGAACATCTGAAGAAATTCAGGACCACAAAAACAAAGCTATAGTAGGTAATGACAGATATCTAGACAGAGATAAAAGTGACCACAATACCAAAAACAATACAAAGAAACCATCAGGCAAGGAAAGCAATTAAACAGAAAGAGAGATAAGCAAATACAAGAAGATAACATGATAAAGTCCAGCCAATGCATATCATTATAACCATCAGTGTAAATGCCTAAAGTCATCCATGAAAAGAAAGAGCCTGGCAGTATAGATTTAAAAAAAAAATCCAGCAATATGCTATATAGAGAAAACACATTTAACTCTTAAAGAAATTCAAAGACTGCAAGTCAAAAGATGGAAGAAAAAATACTCCACTCAACAGCAACTCAGAAAAAAAGCAGAGGTGCTTTTCTATTTTTCAGACAATGTAAATTTCAAGCCAAGAATGATCAAAAGAGTTAAATTTGGTTATAGCATACTAAGGGGAATATGTTAGAGCAAGAGATAGCAAATTATAAATATGTATGCACCAAACATGGCATCAGCAAATTATACTAAAACAAACATTAATAGACATGAAAAATCAAATGAGAAATAACACAATTTTATTTTATTTATGTATTTATTTATTTTTTCTGGTACCAGGGATTGAACTCAAGATCCTGCACTTGTCAGAAAAGTGCTTGTTGTACTGAGCTGCCTCCTTGCTGCTCCGCACAAAAAAGCACATTTAATAGGGAAGCATAAAACTCCACCGTCACAGATAGATCAACCAGAAAAAGAAAATAGAAAAAAAAAAATCACACCAGAACCAAATCTGTGAGCAAATGAACTTAGTAGATTTTTTAATTTTTTTTTATTTTTATTTTTGTGGTACCAGTGATCAAACACAGGACCTTGTGCTTGTCAGGAAAGCACTTATTCCACTGAACTATCTCCCTGACCCCCAACTTAGCAGATATTGACAGAGATTTTCATCCAAAAACATCATAATGTACATTCTTCTCAGCTGCATGTGGGAAGTCTCTAAAACAGACTACATACTAGCCAATAGAATGTGCTTGAGTAAGTGTAAAGGAATTGAAATATCTCATGAATACGGTCTGACCATAGCTCAATGAAATTGGAAATCAATGATAAAAGAACTACTGAGAATGCCATAAACACATAGGCACTAAATAACTCACTGCTGTACAACCAGTGGGTCACAGATGAAATTAAAGAAGAAATGTAACAATATCTATAGTGAGAGTACAGATAAAATTGGAAACTGAGACACAATGAAAGCAGTCCCAATAGGAAAATTTATAGCAGCAAATTCTCACATTAGGAAAACAGAATGAGCACAAATAAGCAACCGAATATTGCCCCTGTAGGTTCTAGAAAAAGAAAAGCAAGACAAGTCCTCCCCAAAGGAAGAAATTATAAATGTCACCAGGGGAGAAATTCATGCAATTGGGAATAAGAAGACAGTGCCAAGAATGAATAAATCAAGGATTTGTTTCTTTGACAGAATTTTTAAAGAATGAAAACCATTTAGCCAAATTTATCAATAAGAGAAAAGTCTCAAATTCATGCAGTGAAGAATGAAAATGATGGAATTACTGGAGATCCCATGGAAATTCAAAGATCACCAATACCTACTTCAAAACTCTTTAACTCTTATTGGATGGAAAACACAGAAAAATGGACATATTCTTAGGTATGTATGAATTACCAAAGTTTAACCAAGAAGATATAAAAATTTTCAACAACACAATTTCAAATAATTATATTGAAAATATGATAAAATCTTACCAATCTTAGGTCCAGACAGATTCACTGCTGAATTCTACAATAAATTTAGGGGGAAAAAATAGTGTAAATATTTCTCAAACTCTAACAAATTTAAGAGGGAAATAATACTCCCTGACTCATTCTTGGTGGCAAGTATTGCCATAATACAAAAGCCAGGGAAACACTCAACCAGAAAATAAAACTACAGGCCAATCTCTTTAATGAACATAGATAGAAAATGGTCCATAAGATGCTAGCAAACAGAATGCAGCAAGGCATCAAAAAGATGATACAGCAAGACCAGTTTGGATTTGCCCCAAGAAACCATGGATGTTTCAGAATATTCAAATGCAATACACCATATCAACAAAGCTAAAGCCAAAAATCGCATGATCATCTCAATACATGCAGAAAAAGGTTTTATACAGTTCAACACCTATTCATGATGAAAACCCTGTAGAAAACTGTAAGAGAAAGTGTTTATCTTAATCTGATGAATGTCTTCACTGACAAAGCAACACACAACATTATATTGAAAATATATTGGGCCCGGGAAATGGCTCAGTGGAATAAGTGCTTCCCTGGCAAGTGCAAGGGCCTGTGTTCAATCCCCGGTGCCGAAAAAAAAAAAAAAAAAAAAAAAAAAAAAAAAAGCCAGATGCTTTTGCTCTAAATAAGGAACAAGATCAGGATATATACTATTACCAAGTTTGGTTCCATTCTGATATTTCTTTGCTAATTTTTGTCATGTCAAAATATGTTCTCTGGAATAAAGATAGCTTTCTTAATAAATTGTTTTGAAAAACTGCCTTTCTTCATGCCCAAAACTAAAACAAAACCCATATCTTTCAAAATGAACAAAAAAAAAATTCAAAATGAATTAAAGATATGAATAAAGGTATTAAATCTACTGGAAGAGAAAGTAGGTAGAAATCTTGGAGACATAGGTGTGGACAAAGAGTTCATGAAATAGTTCCAAAATTCAAGGAAAATACATTAAAAATCAACAACTGGGTTTTCATCTCATAAAAAGTTTTGCANATCCAGAAAAATCATCAAAAAGTGAAAATACAACACACAGAGTGAGAAATTATTTTAGCCAATTATCTCTCAGACAAAAGAATTATATCTAGAACATACGGAGAACTGAAAACAATCATCCCCCAAATTTAAAAGATCTAATCCAAAAATGAACATTTGAGAAAAATTGGCACTTCACAGATGAACAAATACAAATGGAATATAAATATATAAAAATTATTCAATATCAGTGGTTATTTGAGAGATGTCCATTAAAACAACACTGAGATTCTTACCATGTAGGAAAAAAATGCTGCCATTCAAAATAAATCAACTAATAACAAATGTTGGAGTTGCTGTGGAAAGAAAGAAACCCTTCTCAACTGTTGCTGGGCATGTAGACTGGTACAACCACTACTGAAATCAGTTTAGAGATTCCTCAGAAACCTAGGATTAGTGGTCCCATTCAATAGTTCTTTTTTATGTGTAAGAAGAGTTAAAAAGGTCATACAATGGTGAAGTATATGTACCAACAGTTGTAGCAGCACAGTTTGGAAAAAAACCTAAACGACTATCAGTGAAGGAAGGGATAAAATGTGTGGTCTTTTTATATAATGGGGCATCGCCCGGCCACAAAGAAAGATAAACTTGACTTTTACAAGTAAATGGATGAAACTTTAGATCATATTTCTAGGTGAAACAAATCAATCTCACATACGTAAGCACTGTATTGTCTATTATGAGAAACAGAAAGAGTCATTAAGGTCTAAAATAAGCTATAAATATTCTGAAACAGGAAATTGTTTTTTCAAAAGGAAAAATGAGCTATGATGTGGGAAAGGGAAAGAGTAGAAGGGAAAAGAAAAAAATGAAAAAAAAATGGTTTGTACTACTTGTGCCTCTTAGTTCATTGAAAAGGAAAATTTGTGCTAATATCAGTTGAAGAACTTTTTATGCCCAGAGCTTGCGTGCTGAGTAAATACTTCGAAGATACTAATTTGTATGTATTGACTGTTGTCATTCTCTGATTACTTTATTATGAAATTTAGGGTTTTTTTCACATAAAAAAATAAAAAAGAAATAAGTGAAAACAATGATTCTTAAGGAATAACTGCCTGTAACGGAATCATTGTTCTGGATTTGGCAGTGTCTTTAAAATAATGCTCTTGTCCCTTTGGAATTACAATTGAACTACATTTTCTAACATTTTTGTAGCTAGAATTGTTTAAATGACAGAAATATGGTCAGAAGACTACTATTTTCTTCACATTTAGTTGTTTAGTTATGATGTTTAACATCTTTATTCTTTTTTCTGTTTTCTTTTTTTTTTTTTTAATGCATGGTCTCACTATGCAGCTTGGACTCATAGTGATCCTCCTGTGTTCAGCCTCCCCAGTACTGGGACTATAGGTGCACACCACCACCCGGTCTTGGTGGCTGACTCTACATGCCCAACGTGGGGCTGGCATGGTACTGCTACCGGGGATCAAACCCGGGTCCTTACACTTGCCTAGGGAGGCCTTAGACTGCGGAGACATCTCCCCAGCCCATGAAATTTTTGCAGGCACAATCATTTACAATTCATTTTCCTTTTTCCTCCTGGACAGTTATTGAAAGCAAAAATCACTAAGTAGAAGAGACAGAATTCTTGAGTCATTGCTTGGAAGATAGGGCCCCTGCATCAGAAGTACAACACTGAGCATTAATTTCAGTGAAAAATAAACTACTATAGGGGTGGGGGAGATGGCTCAGTAGAATAAGCGCTTCCCTGGCAAACGCAGGGGTCTGAGTTCAATCCCCGTTCCACCAAAATAAATAAATAAATAAATAAATAAATAAACAAACTATTATAATTGAGCCACATTTTAATATTAAAATTTGAGTCCTAATTATTACGGAAGTCAACACTATTACAATGAACACCTATGATTTGAAATTTACAACCTGGTAAAGCAAATAGATAAGATAAAATCAAACTATACTCCAATTCTATTATATGACGCATCCTCAAATAAGTAAACAAAATCAGCCTTCCGCTAAGAGTTTCACAGTGAGTCGCTGGGTGCTTCGACAACTAGATGTTACTTGGCATGTAATTATAGTGGCTGTGTAGTAAACCACATCCTTTTATTATATTTTCATATAATAAAATTTCATATAATAAATTTTCATATAGTCATGAGAGGTGGTTTTAGTCATGTGATGAGATGAAAGTTTCTTATTTGTGTGACAGAGTCTGGAGGTGCCTTGTTAACTTCCTTTATTGAGACAAAACATTCAGGAAAATAAATATACAAAGAAGAAAGGTGTATTCTGGTGAAGCCTCAGAAATTCTATCCCGACTCACTGAGCCTGATGTTTTGGGGCTGCACTGAAGCACAACCCCCAGGCAAGAAGCCTGTGGTGGTGCACAGCTTTTCAACTAGTGATGAACTAGATGACACAAAGAGAAGGGACTGGATCTCAACGTCCTGCTCAATAATCTGCTTCCGTCCATGAGGCCCCACTGCCTACATATTCACCTACCTCGCAGGGCACCACACGCTGACAGACACCATCAGCACATGAGCCCTTGGAGAGCACTTTAGACCCAGAGTGTAACAAGTAGACTTTTATCTATTTCTAAATGTCCTTTTGCTGTGTACTCCTCTATTGCTGGGTTCCTTGGGGAGATTTTTAATGTGTACTGGATCACTGAGGGTGCTCAGTGCTTGACAACAGAACAATGTGATTAAAATGGGACATATCTCACCAGGGAGTAGCAATCAAAAAAGATGAGCAGTAAAAAACATTTAGCCTGGACCTGGCATTGTTATCCAATACTATTGAAAATGAGTAGTTTATTAGTTCCTGTCCTGCTCTTTTAAAAAAATCCCCTGGTATCACCTGCTTAATGAAGTCTAGTTGGGTGCCCACAGGCCAAGTGTAATAGTGTTCTGTGCTGCAATGCCTGGCCACAAGGCAACAACATCTTTATTACCTTTCTTCAACTTTCAAAGTTGCATATTTGCAAAATTGAGCATTCCTTAGAAAACAAGAAGGAAATTGAAAACAGGCAAATAAAAGATTGACCAGCCATCACAGTACTCCCAAAGCATCAATATATTACATGACCCATATCTTCTCATTGGTGTACATATTCAGATAACAAAATAATTTCAAAAATTTCCTCAGCTCTTTGCATATTTCCCCCTCTATAAAGACCATGGTTAGAAAATAGTGTCATGTTTCTCCACATACAATGTGGTATTTCCATTAAAATTTGCACTTGAAGATTTCCTTGGTTAAATCCTAAGTGAAAAACCATGGAAACTGACTGTAGTGTGTCATGACTATACTAATCATAGAAAAATTATGTTTTGTTAGTGTATATTTGCAATATATAGTATATATATATATATATATATATATATATTCCTCATGTGGATATGATCCATGTGCACAACACATGTTACTTTATTTTTATCCCTTGTGTCTTACACTCTTGTCCCCCTCCATTTCTTTTGCTTTTTTTGTGTGTGTATTTGGTAACAGTGTCTCACTACACAGCTTGGACTCATAGTGATCCTCCTGTTTTCAGCCTCCCCAGTGCTGAGATTACAGGTGTGCTCCATCATGCTTGATGTTTTTTGCTACCTCAGCATGCCCTGAGGGCAGGGCCAGTGGAGCATGTGGTGCCAGGGAGTGAACCCTGGCCCCTCTGCTTGATAAAGCAGATTTTTAGTCTGTTGAGCTATTTCGTTAGCCCAAGCCCCTCAATTCTTGATCCCTTTCTAAGTTTATAAAAAATATTGTTAGTTGCTTTCATCCAGTTTTTTATTTTGCTCTTTATTTATAATCTGGCTTACTCATATCGGAAAAATCATGAAATTTCAAATTTACATGAAGTTCTCATGAAACTAATCTCAGCAAGGTAAGAGTTTATGTTTGCAAACATTGCATCAAACCATGAAACAGGTTTGCCTGCAAACACACACTTTCTATCTGTACTTGGTCTGCTACTATCTATTGCTCAATATTCCCTTCGTGCATATCTATGAATTTCAATAATGGCATTTACTTAGTGTGAAGCTTTCTGTTACTGTTATTAAATAGTTCTAAAATTCTATAACTTGCTGCTAAATGTATGTTTATTTGAAATTTTGTTATACAGAAATTTTGTCTGTAACTTTAAATATGGCAGATAAGCTATAATTCATTATATTTTCCATACTTTAATGCCAAAATAAAAAGAAATCCTAAGGTGATGTTAACAATTCTCATTCTAAGATAATTTGTATTTTCTCTTTTTGTTATAGCATTTTCCTAAATATAAACTTGGAAATCATAGATGTTACTAAATTTAACATCTTCATTCATTAAGAACCTTTAGGATGTCACTATTAATAAAGTTCTGTTATGTGTTTAATAGAATGTATTTGGGAGTTATCCTTTTAGAAATATGTATGACGAATATTATATACATGTACACAGAAATAGACAGATTTACATGTTATATATTTTATATATATTAATTTGAGTTTAAGTTGTGGAATGGTAACAAATTATTTTCAAAGATCACTATGTGGAATGGTTAGAGTATATTTTTTATTTATGCTACCTGTAGTTTGCTGCCTAGTATTTTTTCTAGTATTGTTTGAAAATGCTTTTATAACTTATTTTGGTTCAAATATAGCCTACTGGGAGATTTTTTTCTTCAAAGAAACTGGATTTCCCTTTACCCCAACAATTTTAGCAATAAGGTTTTTCTCATTTTTTTCTGTTTATCAAACTGTCTCAATAACAGATCTATATAAACAAAGTGTTTATTATGATACGATTTTCCAGAATAATTTTTATTTTATTGCCAAAATTTTAAACAGTAATATTTCTCCATGATAAAATAATAATGTGGACTTTTTGTGTTTTTAGAAATAGAGGCAAAATTCACATGGAAAAAACTAATTGATCAAAATATACAAAGGGGTCCATATAGATCCTATAAGACACAACGCTTGTTTCTAAAAATAAAAACAAAATTTGCATAGTTTAGTCTGGTTATTTTAGTGACACAATTTTTTCTTAATTATTCAATCATTAATTTGTTAATAATACATCACAATATTTATTTTGAAGTTTTAAAAATAATCAACCTGGGTAAAATGTTACTGTATTTATTATTAAAAATCTCTTAAGCAGATGTGACATAATATTCACATGTTGACTTCTTTGTGTAAAAAGAAACCTTTCAATTTTTTATTCTGTCTTTTTCCTAAATTTTTACTTTATAATTTTATGTGTATTTCAGTTTTGGTTTTATTTTTGATTAATGTATTTTAATCATGTATGTCAATATATCTCAGTGTGGTATTTCAACACAACACATGTGTACAAATTACACTGATTGACAGCTGCTGCTGCTGCTGCATCCTGCTTTGTTGTCTCCTGCCTGCTTTTCCATTGATAATTTCTTCTCTGCAATGCCCTTCTGCCATGTCCCAGGCTTTGGAGCCAGCTGACTACAGACTGAAATAACTACAAACTGTAAACTAAAATAAACCTTTCTTCCTTTAAAAAAAAAAAAATCACTGATTCCATCTAGTCTCTTTGTATGTACCCTGCCCCTCCTTTTTGCTAAGTTCACGGAAGTAGCACCTTTTCTATAGAAGAGTCAATATTTTGCTTTTAAGTTTTACTCATTAGGACTCGCTTGATAGCTCATCAGCATAAGCATTTGCCTTGTAAACACAAAGTCCTGATTTTAATCCTGGTTTTAAAAAAAAAAAATTGCACACCCATGAAAAAATAAGTCTTGTCTTTTGAGAGTGGGTTATTTTAGTTCAAACAATGTCCTCCAGACCCATCATTTTTGTTTAGAATGGCATAATGTCATTCTTCTTTGAAGCTAAGTAACAGGGTGTGTTCAGGTGGGGACACATGGTCAGGGATGCAGCGGGAAAGCTTTCAAGAGTGGAGTCAAGACAGCAGCAGGAAAAGCTGGGATTTTATAAGGAAGTGAAGACACAGTAAAGGATCTGAATTTCCGAGGATAGGTAACTTAGGTATTTATATTCCAGGGGATTCTGCTCCTCGTTACTCTTCCACCGCATTGTAAGTGAAGTTGTACTTCAATGTTGCCACTGGCAAGGCTCAGTCACCATAGAAGCCCCCTTAGCCTTAGGCAAGGATGCCTGTGTATATTAACTCAAAAAGAAGATGGGTCAGAGTTCATGGGGAAGAAATGATGGGTCTTATATCTGTGTCTTGTGTAGCTTCTAGCCTGCATCAGGGTAGTGTCTCATCATCCCCAGTTCCTGCTGGACAGGAGTGTGTTGAAAGAGAAATTTGGCTTTGGGGAAGTTGAAAATCTCTCACCGTATGAAACAGTGGATTCTTCTGATGGGACTTACTCCTACTATGTGTTTGCACAAGATATTCATAGTGGTAAACATATTGCACTCTGGAAGTATCTTCTAAAATGTTGTTCTCCAACAGATCAGGCCTGTTTCCAGGCCCTGGGATGACAGAGTCTTCCCTTCTAGAGTTACCAGCTAAAATATCCTCAGGGCCTATTCTCAGGTACAAACTTCAAGGGTTTGAACTGACCAAACCTTCAAGTGTTTTATTTCTCTGTCTCTGCTGAGTCTCTGCTACTCCATGCTGTGTGTTCCCTTTCAAAAATCTAAGGGGTTCAGCTGTTTATGTTACAAAGAGACATTTTACAAAAAATCTTCATATTTAACCATTGCATAAAGAATATTGCAGATTTTGGGTTTTGTGTGGCACCTTGAGTTAGGGACAATCTAGAACTAGAGAAACCTAAATGTCTCAGATGAACCAAGCTCTTGGCCCAGGACAAGAGGCTGCACAAACAACTGAAAGTGGGGAGTAGTGATTACGGAATTACAGCTTAGGACTGAAGTCATAAAGCATTTTATAAGCTTGTGCTCCCTAATGAATCTACATCTATATTAAAGATCCTTCTCTGTAGAACTTCACAATCATGGAGAGAGGGCATTTTGCATAATTGAGCAGAATTTTCTCACATTATTTTAAGCGCTTTAGGGAAATAGCCTGTACTTTTACCCTTTTATCTATGCTAACATTCTTGTGACTAGCAGATAAATTGCTCATAAAATATTGTTAATCTTGTTAATGTTCTCTCTATAGTCTAATGAAAAGTAGACAAGTAGCCTGTACCAGCCCCAAAGCTAAGAATACAGTATCAACATTTGAAGCCTACAGAAGAGTTTTGCACCTCCCCAAACTCTTCACCAATGTTTTTGTTGAATGAATTACTAATTCTAATCAACCTAATCTATACTGTGTCAATAGCAGCCTTGTTACAGGGATGTGCTAAATTGCATTAGATAAAGATTTCTTATTCCTAATGGATAAAAAGTTTTCCTCTAGTTTTCTGTTGCACTAATAGAATCTGCTCAACATAGTAAGTGAGTAGAGCCTATTGAAAAAATGACTTGAGGATGGAAAAACTGTTACCGGTTTGTAATTTTCTCTTCTCTACAATGTATTTTACACTAAATATCAGGAGTTTCCCACTTTCCACAGCAAAAATAGAGAATAAATTCAAACAAGATCCTGACATAAAGTAGAGTAGCTCATGAAGATGAAAGACCTGTATCACAGTTGTGCAAGTAAAGTTGTCACATCATTAGTCTTCAACATGAATATTGGCATCATATGCTACATGAATTTAAAATATAACCTATCTGGTCACATCTGTATCATACAGAACCACTAGAGATTCCTGCTAGAGTTTGGAATTCAAGGGAGTTCTCCCTAAGAAGCATTTCATGCTAATTAAATCAGGCACAGAAAACAAACATCACATGGTCCACATGTAAGTAGAATCTTTAAAAAGGCATTAATTTCATAGAAGCTGAAGACAGAATATTGGTCACCAGAGTCAGAGCAGGGTGGTGACAGTAGGGAAAATGACAAGACATCAATCAATGCATACAATATTGTAGTTTGATTGAAAGAATGAGTTCTGGTATTCTGTGATATTCAGGGTGAATATAATTAACAATGATATGTTTGTCTTCATCACCTTCTCACTGCTGAGATAAATCTCAGACACCAACAACCAAAGGACAGGTTGCCTTGGCGTTTGCTTTTGGTTCATTGTCTGTGGCTCTAGGACACATGCAGCAAGGCAGAGGGGCACTGACAGAGGGCAGCCTCTCATAGAGAGGCAGCCAAGGAGCAGAGAGGGAAGGGAGGAGCTGGAAGGAGACAGACTTCCAGGTCAGGCCCTCACCCCTAGGCTCCATCTCCAACAGCAGCCTTAGCTCCAAATTGCACCGTGGAATATTCCACAGGTGTAGGTACAGCACTCCTGGAGACCATCATCCTTTAAAAGCCCAGCCTCTAAGCACATGACAGTTTTGTGGGTCATCCTTGAGCTAAACCATAAGAGCAATATAGATACATAGATATCTCAAAATAATGAGAACAGTTTTAATTTATTCACCGTAAAGAAATGATAGAAATGTTAATGATTACATTGTTAGTAACTACCTAATATACACATGATTCAAAATATCATACATTACCTCATAAATATACATGGATTTATTTTAATTAAAAGAAACAATTTTAGGTAACTTAAAAGACAGAAAATTAAAATAGAGTTTGCTTATATTTCTCAAAATCTATAAAATTTTCTACAAAGTGGTATGAGATATTGAGGTGCTTCGAAACAAAAGCTCTTCATATTAACACAATTGCATTTTCTAATTCATAGCATCACTATCTTTGTTCACTATTGGGTACAGTCATCCAAATAGCTCATTGGCTGAATTCTCAGCCCAATAAAATTAGCACTTTACCCCAAAATAGGATTATTAACTTTAATGTATTTAACTGCTTATTTAAGGATTGGGACTGTATTCTTAAGATTGCACTACATGTCTAACGACGTAGATTCCATGCTTTTTACAGTAATTGTTAAGTGCATGTTTTTAAAAGATGTCATCTTTTCTCATTTTTTCAAACCCTGATCTTTCTAACTTAATTCCTTACACTATCCTTGCATTTCATACAAGTTGTTAAAAATGGCTTGGATGGTTAAGCAGGATAGGGAGAGTCTACTTAACATTATTTATAACAGGAGAGAGATTCAAACCAAAGGCAGTAGGTTTGTAAGAGTGATGAGTATTCAAATACTAAATGGTTTTTTTGTGAGGGTTTAGGAATATGAATAGTTTTGCTTAACTAAATGAGCACTTACCTTCCCACAGAATAGATAGCCCATATTTTTTTGATTGTTATGTTTAAAAGAAAATGATTGCCATATTCTTAAGCAAATCAGACCTGAAAATCAAAACTGACAGGAAAATGAAAGAAAATATGCATCAGAAAGGGGCAGAAAATAGGGGTAACTTCAAACTTTCTGAATAACTTTAATAAAAAGAAAATTGGGTGCCTAGAATTAGAAAGAAACCTATGTTAATTTTATTAATACGAGGGGAACGTTTGGCCATCTAACTTGTATTTTACCATTAATTAGCCCTCCTTAATGTAGTCTGTTATCACAGTGAGAATTACTTCCCTATTTTAAATTTTGTGCTTGTCAAAGAGTTGAAATTAACTAACCTTTAACATTAAAATACTAACCAATCTTATTTTTCTATAAGGCAGAAACTATTCTCTCTTCCAAACTTGAAATGCCCTGTAATTTCTAGACTACATTTATTAGCATTACATTTTTAGAGCTGGACTTTTTCTCACACTGAACTCTGGAAAACTCATCTAAAGCTTGTAATTCCTTTTCAGGTTCATTTAATAGCAATCAATATATACAATTAACTTTCTGTTTTCCAATCTCTTCCTTTAGAAACAGCAGGACATTGACTTTTTAACTTCCATGTTTATCACAGAGGATATTCTGTCTAATTATGTCCTGACTGCATAACTCATGTGAGTATTCTGTTTTGCATCTAGAATATTCTGCATAGACCAAAGCTCAGAGTCCTTGCAGTTTAGGGAAATTTTGGCACTTATGCAGCACTGAGGCCATGGATTGAGTCTATTAAGAAGGTTCACATATTGCAGAACTCAGCTGAGACTCAGCAGCTTCTTCCACTGTCCAAGGAGAAGAGGAACACAGAGAATAGCTGCAGAGACCTGGTGGGCCCTGCCCTACCCTCTCCCGCCACCATCACTGCCGAGATGCTGCTGCCTGTCTCACAGGTACTGGGACCTTAGTGAGCCCTACACGGTGCTCCCCCACTACCCCATCAAGAGAGCCTTGTAGAACTTTGGCCCGTTCTTAACATCACTGGACCCTTCTTTAACTGCAGCTTCCACTACCTCACTGAGGTGGAAACCACACTGAACACCACATAGTAGAAGCTTTGGTGAGCCTGGTCTGCCCTTCCATTCTCATAGGAGACTTGTTTTCGGCCACCACTCCTATTCAATTTATCTCTGGAAACATTAGCTAGAGTGATCAGACAAGAGAGAAATAAAAGGAATAATAACTGAAAATAAATAAATGAAAATAGTATTATTTGCAGATGACATAGTATGGTATATAGAAGACCTCAAAATCTCTATGAAGAAACTTGTAGATTTAATCACCAAATTCTGTAGAATAGCAGTATATACATGCAACACTCAAAAATAAACTGCAATTCTATAGAAAAAGAACGGACTCATCAAGAGAGAAATTTGGGAAACTTCACATTTCACAATAACAATTCCAAAAACAAAATACTTAGGAATCAATCCCACAAAGAAGCAAGATGTTTATACAATGAAAATTATAGGACTATGAAAAAGAGATTGAAAGGAGTTTCAGAAAATGGAAAGATATCCCTCGCTAATGTATATGAGGGAAAAACATTGAGAAAATATCCATATTCCCAAAATTGTTATACAGAGTCAATGCAATCCCAATTGAAATACCATTAATATACTTGGTATTTCTAGAGAAAACATTCCTAAAATTAATATGGAACCAGAAGATACCAAGTACAGAAAAATCAAAGTGGAGCAACAAAGCAAGGACAAAAGACATCACAATTCCTGACTTGAAATTATACTACAAAGCTACTGTGATAAAATCAGCATGGAACTGGAAAAATAAATTTGAGGATCAGTGGTGCAGATTAGAAGATGCAGACACAACTACAAAAACACTCAGCTACCTTATCTTTCAAAAAGGGGTCAAGCATGTTCATTGGAAGAAAGATAGACCCTTTAATGAATGGTGCTGGAAAAAGGGCTATCAACATGCTGATGGTTAAAATTAAAGCCATGCCCGTCACCATGAAAAAACTACAATCAAAATGGATCGAAGATCTAAATATTAACACTAAAACACTAAATCTTCTGGATTAGAAAGTAGGTAGAAATCTTAAAGACATAGAGGTAGGTAGAGAGTCCATAAATAAAACCCAAACTGCAAAGGAAATACTTCAAATAATCAACAATTGAGATTTCATCTTTTTGAAACGATTTTGCACACCAAAGAAATCACTGGGCCAGTGAGATATCTTGGCAAATTAATCATCTGCTTAGGCAAGGGAAGGAACTGTAGTTCAATTCCTGGCACCCCACGCCACGTGACCTCACCCCTGGGTACTCTGAGCTGACTATGGAGAATGGGTGTGGTAGCACACATCTGTAGTCCCAATACTGGGGAGGCTGAAAACAAGAGGGTCACTATAAGTCTTCATGAGATGCTGAACCAAATACATAAAAACAATCACCAACAGAATGGAAAGCAAACCCATACATTGAAAAAAATTATAGCTGACTATCCCTCAATCAAAAGACTTCTGTCCACCAATAGAGTAAAAACAAAACCCACAAATGGGTGAAATATTATAGCCAACTGTACCTCAGGCAAGACTTCTATTTAGAATATACAAATAATTTAAAAAATCAGGCCTCCAATATTCAAAGACTCAGTCCAAAAGTGGGCATCTAAATTGAATATAATCTTCACAAATAATGAAACACAACTGGCAAATGAACATATGAAAAAACATTGAACATCATTAGTCATTCAAATAGATGCAAGTTAACACAAATCTGGGGTTCTACCCCATGTCAGGAAAAATGGCTATCATCAAGAAGTCAACCAATAACAGATGCTGGAGGGGCTATGGTATAAAAGGTACTGTACTCCACTTTTTGTGAGTGTGAAGAGTTTGGAAAAGCACTATAGAAATCAGCATGGAGATTCCTCAAAAAGCTAGGATTGGCGATCCCATTCAAGCTAGCTATTCCCGTCCAAGGTATTTTTCCAAAGGAACTGAAAACATCATACTACAGCAATATATATACATTTATGTTTATAACAGCACAATTTATCCTATCTAAATCTTGGAAACAAAGGCAGACCAAATAGCTCATCAGATTAAAGCATTTGATTAGGCAGACACAGAGGCCTGGAGTTTGATTCCCTGGCCTGCTGTGTTGGCCCCGCACCCAGGTTATGCTGAGACAGCAATTGAGGCTGAGCATGACGGTGCACACCTGTAATCCCAGCACTTGGGAGGTGGAAAACAGGAAGATCACTAAGAGTCCAATCTACACAATGAGACCCTGTATACCCTGTCCAAAATACAAAAATGAATAAATAAATAAATAAATAAATAAATACATTAAATCTTGGAAACAACCTAAATGCCTATCAACTGAGGAATAAATAAAAAAGATGTGATATTTTTATTCAATGGAGTATTATTCAGTTATATAAAAAGATAAATTCAAGGCTTTTATAGATAAATGGATGCAACTAGAGACTAGTATTGGTAAGTGAAATAAATCAGCCCCACATGTGAAAACAGTGTATAGTCTTGCAATTGTGAGAACCTGAAAGAATAAATAAAATCTAAAGGCTAAAATAGACACTTTGAAATGAAATTAATCTGTTTGAGAGGAAAAAAACTGTCCTTTGAAGAAAAGTACAAAAGGAAAATAGGGAAAAAGATATATTCATGTATATATGCAGGATAGTTTCATTAACTGCACTGCTTATTTCTGCTTGTCTATTGAAAAGAACAATTGTTGCTTAATTTTTTAAGTTGTTTTTCTCCTTTCAAATTTTTTATTTTTTCCCTTTTTTTGTTTTGCAGGTTTATATCTGGTAATCTAAACAACTCATTTAAAAATAACAATATGCAATACAACAATCATTATAAAATTCCCATTATTTTCTTTAATGAAATTTTGTACAATGTCTATTTTTTTACCATTTCGTATGCCTTAAAAATGAAAAATTAAAAGATTATTGTGCATAGTTATCTAGTAACCTTCTAACAAATTCTACATATTTTATCGAGTTTTGTTTTTAATAACAGAGCCACTGTTTGAGTATTTTTCATTCAAACTAGATGAGGTTAAATATTGTACGTTTTTTCTTTTTTTCATATAAAACATTTAACATATAAATAAATAAACATCAAAGTAGAAGATAAATGCCTATTTGGCAAGTGCAGGGCTGGGGGTTCTATCCCCTGCACCATATGCCCCACTGGTCTCACCCCTGAGCATGCTGAGCCAGCCACTAAGACCCAGCATGGTGGTGCACAGGTTAATCCCAGCGCTGAGTGCTGAGGAGGCTGAAAACAGGAGGTTCACTAACTATGAGTACGTGCTGTGTAGTAAGACCCTGTACCAAATACAAAAAAAGAATGAAGATAGATAATATGAAACAGACTGATAGATCTATTGCAAATGGGAAGGATCCAGAAGCTGAAGGCAAGAGGAAGCATTGGGAATAATACATAACAAACTAAGAGATGTCTGATACCTACAGTATATATGTACACATATGCAAAATATTCACAGAGAAAGTAATCACACATACTGAACATGTATTAATGAATATAATAAAATTAAAGGAGGTATTTGGAATAAAATAAAACTAAGAAGGCAATTTTTAAAAATATATTAGCTCACAACTAAAACTGTTTTCTTAGTAATACTACATATAGTCTGGGTCTACTAGAAATTGATACATTTGAGGCAGGGTTTCTGAACAAGAATGGAGGCAAAAGGAAAAGAGAGAGCTGCAGTCTCATGGGGACTGAATTTGTCCAGCCTGAAAACATTGTGTATTACTTCTATGCATCAACCAGGGCTATATACACATCTTGCCTAAACACAAGGAGCTCAAGTTAGAAATTCTACAGTTTGGAAGGAAGAAAATAGTAAAAACTTAGACAAGAACTATGTGTTATTACCAATATAATGATTTCTTCTTTCTTGCCATGTTCTTCCTAAATAAATGTGAAAAAATTAATTTTAGCAAAATTTGTCATATAATAAAAATAAAATGACAATATGATTTCAAACTTAGCAGTTCAGGAAATAAACTATACCCATTATGCCCCACTCTTTAATAATTAAAATAAGAATGTAACAACACATCTTAATGGACAATAGTCCTTTAACTACTTATACATTAGTTTCTTTTTTTCTTTTTCTTTTTTTTTTTTTTTTTTTTTTTTGGCAGAACTGGGGATTGAACTCAGGCCCTTGCGTTTTCCAGGGAAGTACTTATTCAACTGAGCCATCTTTCCAGCCCAATATATTAGTTTCTCATACACAGAAATACAAATATGATTTAAATAGTGACTATGTGGTGACTGACTTAATGCATGAGTTATACTGGATAAAAATAATCCAGAGAGGGGCTGGCGAGATGGCTCAGTGGTCTAAAGCACCTACTTGGAACAAGCTTGGCTAAAGC